>JAVQJD010033918.1:0-59795 GCA_036023655.1 Nannoperca australis | reverse complement strand
CTCTGCCTCTCATCTTACCTCCCTCCTTTGCCTCCGGTCATCTCTCCGCCCCTCGCTCCTGTCCCCCCCCCCCCCCCCCACCACCTCTCCTTCTCCCGTCCACTCTTCCCTTCCACCCCTTGAACCTCTCTTTTCTCCCCCCCCCCCTGATCCCTAACATTCTCCTCTCGTCTCATTAGCGTAATGTCCTCTTTTGCTCCGCCCTCCTTCTATACACAGCATCCAAGGTCACCCTGTCCAGAGGCAGGTGTGTGTGCATGTGCTCACAATGCGACTGTGTAGTGGTGTGCATATGCAAAGATGCATGTTTGCATTTCATTCTCCCTCTGTGTGTCTACGTGTATTTATGTATTTACCTCTAGTTTCCATCCAGTTATTTATCTACATGCTGCATTAAGGTACTGCATGTATCTCACTGTATGTATCACTGCCTCCCACACACACACACTTGAACCTGGAGATGACATCAGATGCCAAGCGATGGATGGACCTGACAACGTGCATGTGTGTGTGTGTGTGTGTGTGTGTGTGTGTGTGTACGTGTAAGAGTTGGGGAGGTCAAGCATCCATCATGTCTGTATGGATAGTTAATAAAAAAACAGGGGGGGAAACAAGAAATGACAACTGGAAAGGGAGTACATTTCTTTCCCATTGCTTTATTTTGTTATTAAATATGTCATCAAATGTATTCATCTTTTCTATTAAAATATGAGCTACACAACAAAACATTTATATTTATATACAGTACAACATCTGTCAGGTTGTGAGATTACAGACTACGCAGAATACGCTACAACCCATAATGTGCCAAAACTTTAGGGAGCAGAAAGTGATGCCAAAACATCACACGTATCTGTGGTGCCAAGTCATCACAGAAATTCGTAGTCTCAATTTTAAAAGGCAATTCGGTGCTTCAGTTAAAAGAAACAGTGTTTTAGTTCCTTTGGAATACATGCCAAAATATCAACGGCATTACGATATTTGTTCTCATTAAATAGCATAGAATACAATAAAATAAAATTCAATTCAATTGCTCTTAGCAAGGTAATATAATTTCTCACAGGTAGTGCAGATAAATGTGAAGCAACCATGGCAACACAAGAGAAAGACAATAAAGAAAAAAGAATAAAAACTCTATAGCACAAATACATACACAGGTATATGTTTAGTGGCTAGCAAGGAGAGGATTCAAGCATCTTAATACTTGCTGGTGTTTGTATCAGTTAATGCCCATCCAGTCGTTCAGTGCCTGCAGCCAGACAGGCAGGGCAAAGTGGAGGTGTAGTGGGTGTGCTGAGTCTGGAGTGACTGTGGTGACTACTGTGACTCATGAGTCATTTTCTGTGAAATGTGGAAGGACCTAAGGGGTTGTGTTCAGTAACGTTCCACAGTAGCCTAGAGTAGGTGGTGGAGGGATTGTACATGTGTAAGTCTACAGTGTGTCGATCAAAAGTCAGTTCATCCACTAATGTCCAATAAGTTATTTGAACTTCCACTTTTTTAGAAGTCTCCCCACTGAAGGCGATCTGGGAAAGTGAATGAGGTCAGCCTGCACATTCGAGTGCATAGACTTTGGTGATCCTTCACTGCCACTGTGTTGTGTTGAAGACTGAGCTGAGATTGATGAAAGGTATGCTATGATTGTATAATGTCGCCCTGTCCATAATTTCTAATGGCAGGCAAATTGTAAGGCATGTAAACTAAGAGCAGTTTCTTAAGGTAGTTTGTGACAATCTGAATGAAAGCTACAGAACATACGTCAAAAAACTGTAAAGTGTTACATTTGGGTAAAAAATATTTTATATTAAAATGGAAGCAGTGGTAAGCAGCTGATTGGTAGCAAGTGTAGCTACAGCTACTGTCTTTGAAGGTTGTTCAAATCATGCTAACTTTTCAGAAACATATAAAATGTCTTGTATCATGTGGTCTTCTGTATGTATTTTGATGAAGAACAATGAAAAAAATAAACATAGGGCTGTGCTTGTACATGGTCACTATAGTGCATACGTAGTGCCTCACAACAGCACTTACTATATAAAGAATAAAAATAAATAAATAAAATAAATCCAGCGCAATGATGCCAAAAAGATTTAGTATAATAAGATAAGATCAAATAAAATCAAAGCTTGCAAATGCATTAGCCTGCCACATCAAAACTACAGAAGGAGCATGAAATGGGAGACACATGAAAGTGGAGACAGGAGTAAATGATGCAGTGAAGTCAGGGGTATGTGGTGTGGGTGAAGCACCCAGCCCGTCTCCGACTAAGAGACCCTCTCGAGTAAGGCTGACTCAGCCAAACAGTGCTGCGTGCATGTGTGTATGTGCGTGCATGTAGGAGCGGTTATCGCCCACCCCCCTCCCCATTTCCCTCTCTCCCCTCCTTCTCTCTCCCACTCTCTCTTCATCTCTACCTCTGCAGTACCTCTCTTGCTCATTCCTCCCAGTGCCGGCTGGGGAGACACGCGCTTACTGCTTTTCCGCCTGGCTGCTGGCTCTGCTCCAGCATCCCTCCATGCCCCCCCCCCGTGTGCTCTCCTCCCACCTCCAGCCTATGTCTCCCCCTGTGGGGTTTGTTGGCCGGCCTGCTTCTCTGGCTGTCGCTGAGCTGCTGCTGCTGGAGCCGTGGAGCTGTATGACAAAACGCTGCTACACCGCTACCACTCTGCCTCGCGTCTCCTCTCTGCCTTTCGCCTCACACTCTTCCTTTGCTGGATAATCACCACTCTGCAAGAGATAGTGATAGAGGACAGGAAGGGAGGGAGAGAGAGAGAGATAGAGAGAGAGACGGAGAGCCTGCATTCATTCAACTGCTGCATTCTTCAATTTGTCTCTCTTTGTGTTTTCCTGGGCTTCTGGAGTGCAGCGTAGGGAACAACTGGTTCGGGAGAGAGCCCCCCAGAGGAATTTATCCTTCTCTCTTTGCGCTTCCTACCTCTGTTCATTTCTGGGACAGAGTGCAGAGGAGGAGAGAAGAGGGAGGGACTGAAAGCAGGACTTCAAACTCAGCTGCACAGCTCAGTGTCCCACCTTGTTTCAGAGACACATAAGACAAATACACACACACATACACTCACACACACACATATTTCCGTAGACTGGACGGGGACAGATTGACATAGACACACATCCTGTACATACACACAGACAACAACACAGACAGACAGACTTGGTGTCATGGCGTCAGTGGACAGCACTGGTTCGAGTGTTTCTGGTCGGCTGAGATCAGGGGATTTACTTCATGCTGGTCTCGTAGTTGCACTGCTGCTTGGTGAGTTATACTTGTTTCTATACCTTTAGCTGCCATGTCATTCCTCACTCTTCTCTACATGCACGCTTGTAGTTGGGTAAATCCCTATTCTGTGATTGTCTATAAATTTAAACTTGTTTCTACGCCCTCTACACCTTCTACTTTTGCTCCCTTTGTTTGTTTCTTATATGTCAGTCTCGGTGGGTCGTTTACGGCTGTCACAGTAAATCCATACCTTTTTTTGCATTTCTGCATACCAACATATTCTGTACTATCGCTTCTTTCCACATCTGAAGGCTAAAATGTACAGCGATGTCACAGGTAACTTGTTTACTTGTTGCTGTTCTGATGGCATCAAGGTTAATAACATCCAACCCTTGGCAGATCTGAACTTGAACATGTTGAATATCTGGTTGCTGAGCTGGATGAGTGACGGACTTATTGACTCTTCATGCATGTACTTAATACGGTGTCATTTTCAAGGGAAAAATAAATAAAAGAGAAAGAACAAATATAGAAAGGGTATGGTTCTCAGTGTACAAAAAACATTTGGTATAGCTACAATTCATATCTGTGTGTGTGTGTGTGTGGTTGTAGTATTACTGGTAGTGACGTAGTGGTGCAGTGGTGATCTGTGCTTTTCCTCAAACAAGCAGTTCTGTTGTTAGACCCAATAGTGCCTCCACGTCCCAACATTTCTTCCTAGTTCTTAGTTCCTTGGAAACTCAACACAAATCACAGTTGAGCTACAAGGCACAAAAAAGAAAACCCAAGGGCTGTGTGTGAAGAACTTAGTTTCAATGCCATCCTCAGGTGGACTATATCAAATTATGAAATTTCAAATGATATATATTATCATATTAGGTCCATTCTACACCCAAAGATCCCATCATAAATATTTTCCAGTGGCAACATTTACCTCAACTAAAACAAAAGATGTTTCTGCTCTTTAAATGTTTTATTTTCACATTCATTTCCCTTTATTTTTCCACTTGGGAATTTTCTAAGTAAATGGTCTACTTTAAGATATTTTTGCTGTGAAATTCAGTAAAATTCACTTTGTTTATATTGTCCCACCAAAACATTAAGAGAGAAGTTTTGCTCCACATAAAAAACAAATTACTTGAATTGGATAAAAAATCATTCATGTTGCACTTTGGTCAAGATAAGGCCTACATAACAGATGACTGATCCTCCAACGGCCCCAGTGAGACCAATCTGGCCTTAATTTATCACCCAGCAAATGCTTGTACATACAGCAGTCACTAGATGAAGAAATGAAGAAGAAAAAATATTTAGCTTTTAAAGGATTAAATAATAGTGATTCATATGATTAAAGAAAGGGCATATAAATACAGTTTTTTATGTCTTTTATATGGCATTTCATTTTCAGCATTTTGACATGATGCTTTATTAAGGATGGGTAAGACCATTGTGCTGAAATGTCAGTTAATAAAATGTCATACATGCAAGAATATGCAGCGTTATTATTTTTTCATTAATTATATAAACTATAAGACATACAGAACGGCATTAAAAACGGCATGATGGACGGCATCAAAAACAATAACTCCATCAGACTAAATGGTTGGATTTGATCCCAAAAGTTAGAAAAATTGATAAAAACCAAAGGGAAAAAAAGTGACCAGTTTGGACTCCAACTGAGAAGAATGAAACAAGAATGGGAAGTCTTCTTTGGTACTATAACTCACACCAAGCTCCAATTTCAAGATGCGGGTATCTGTACTTTGCTCAGTGCATTACATATTAGTCGATATATTTCAGATTTTAAGATTCTCTGGGTTTAATTTAGCAAAGTTCTACTCTGTAATCCTGCTTACACAAAACAGGCCACGCATTTGACACAAATGTTTTTGTCATATGGGTTAGTATGGCATGGAGATAGTTGCCGATCTGTATCTTTAGTTGTGTTGCTTCACCCTAGGGGTACGTGCTGTTGTAATTAGTAGGTCACCTTCTTTTATTTTGTTCTTAATTGCTATGAATCCGGAAAATTCCAATGCATATGCGACAATTTAATTTCAAAAGAACAAAAAAACTGAAGCCGTAGAATTGCCGCCAGAAAGTTAAATGATGCCCTAGCCCTGTATAATAACGGATTTGTAGATCTCGCAGGCCACAGATGTAAAAGTGAACCATCTCTTGTGTGCTGACAGTGTTTTACAAGAACACATTTATGCAGAGATATGAAGCATTTGATCCAAAAACAATCCAGGTCCCAGTAGGTATCAATTACCATCATTCCTTCACTCTCCCTCATCTCATTTGCGGCAGCGTTGAATAGCTCCATTCTCCAATATCACAGCACTTAAGATTATTGTCTTTTTTCTGCAAAGTTCTATGTTGCATGCGCATTACACATCTGTTAAAATGAAATGCTTGCAAAGAAATTAACAACTGTTTCTCATCGTTAATAATTTTCCTAAATTCCAATATTCTCTGCCAAAACATTGCAGAAATATCTTTCAACAGACCCTTTGGGTCAGGAAAATAAAGCCAGGGAAAACACAAATGCCAAAAAGCCCCAATCAAAGCATATGCAAGCACATACATGACTCTGAAGGCAGTTTACTTCACGGACCAAATTTAGTCCGAAAACAAAGATCTGTAATCCAAAAGGTTCATAGATGTGCAAACACACAGAGCAACAGTCCGTTCAACCTGGCATTAAACCACTTTCACAAGACCCAGTCTATTGCGCCATATGTTCACCTAAGGGATTATGCAACACTTTTCTTTCTGTAGAAAATAAACAACAGAGTTGTGGTAAAACAAGCAACGAGGCAAACAGATACAATTACCAGTAGCACTTCACCAGGAGTTGGCATGTTAATGTGATAATTACACAGCATGTTGTTACTTGTTTGCGTATCATATTACATAAGTGTGTATCTGAAGGTGTAAGTGCGATGTAAACATGACCCCCACCTTGGCCAGTGTTGATTGAGTTCCTTAGCTGCTGTTGTAATTCTCTGCCCTGCTGTCACTCATTCACCTTGGAGAGGACATCTTACTCCCCTTACCTCCCCCATCCATCCCTCGTGACACATTCCATCACTTCCTACACGCCACCCTCCTTCATTACCCCTGCGCCTCCATTCATCTTTCTCCTCTATTCTGCTCCTCTCTGTCCATTCCTTCCCTTCTCTCGAACCCTTCCCATCACTTCTCTCTCTCTTTCTTTCTCAGAGAGGTAATAGTGTCCTCGGTCAGTTCTCTATGGGTTCACTCAGAAATACATTAACCCTTCAATCTCTGGCCTACATAAAAAAAAGAAGGAAAAAAACTCACCTTGACAGTGAGCCAAGGACACACACACACACACACACACACACACACACATGCAAAGAGTCAGTTTGCTCCCATCAGTGATTCAGATATTGATGTTTCCCAACTGGAACAAAAAGATATTTGATAGTGGAGCTAAAAATATCATACTTTTCATCATATTACTCACACAAACACACACAACAGACAGGAGTGCACATGCATAAAACCACACTCACAAACACACACACACACATAGGAGCGCACATATATAACTAGCATTCTGTAGTACTTTACTACACTATATGAATCTGTGGGTGTTGTCAGGACAAACTGTGTAGATAAAGAGAAAGAGGGGTGGAGAGAAAAGAGAAAGTAGAGAGCAGAGGTGCAAAATGAGGGCGGTGTGAAATCTATTTCTAGGCACGAGGGGGGACACGCCTCTCAGATATGTAAAAGATCATCATGCTTCCAGTGTGCATACACAATGCCTAAGCCATTTAGAATGGAGATTCTCTCTTCAATTCTCACTTGTTTTCCGTTGCATCATTATTCCCTCTCGAGCACTTGGTTACACACCTTGCTCAATGGCACTGTGCCAGTAATTATTGATAGAGGGTAAATTATTATTAATTTATCTACTTAACACAGAGTTTAAAAGGCACTCTGATGATTTAGACCAGCAGCCAGCTACAGAAAACCTTTCAAACCTAAAAGATATTATTGATTCCAACACCGTATCACACCAAAAAAAGACACAAACATACTCAGACCAGCTCCCCACAGCTCTCCTCTGCTTATTTAGTAACAGTGTCCCTAAGGAACAAGTTCTGAGAGCAAGTAAGACAGAAAGTGGCCAGTGCTGCAAAAACAAAGAATAGTAAGAGCCCATTAAAAGAGAGCAAAAGCATAAACAGTAAAGAACAACGAGAACCCAAATGGCCTGAGCTGCTACTGAAAGGAGGGGAGACAAGTTTAGATAACTACAGAGGAGAGGTAAAAATATCAGATGTTAGAAGACAAGAGGAAAAGGATGGGACTGAAAAGACGAAAGAGCAAATTCAGAAAACTGAAAAAAGCTAAAATAAAACCAAACCATACACACTGAAATACATCTAGGGTATAATCATGTACTTTTTATGCAATATTCAGTGATTTAACACTTACTAGAAAGTTACCAGTTGCCAGTTATTAAAGAATTGTTACTACAAAATATTATTTTGAGGCTATGTGTGTAAATCTATCTATCTTTGCACTACTGGGCCTTGGGGATACTGTGACAGTGAAAAATAACAAAGGAAAAGGAAGTGAAAAACTACAGTGCTTGTTCCAAGCGGTCATACCATATTTATCCTCCTCACCAACGGACTGATCGTGACTTTAACAATACACACTTCAACACACTCAATCTGCTACACACTGCAGTAAATTATGAAAAACTAATGACTCTGTCTCTTTCATTGATGAAATTCATTGCAAACCGTTACTTTTTATCCCACACTGTCCTTGTTATTATATGATACTGTAAATGTTTTTTTTAATTATTAAATTAAATTCCATTCCTTTCAATCTAGCTCTGCGTCTGGTGTGAGATGCCAGGAGACAACAAACAAATATGGCAGCGCGATTGTTTTATTTCAAATATTAAAAGATTTTTGATTCACATTGAATAGATGATGAAACACCAAATTTTGTTGAAAATCAATCAGCATATTCCTAAGCTTGAAAACATAATGGTTAAAATTAAGCATTTTCCAAACTTTCAAGACTTTGTACAAACCCTGTATACATTTTTAATACCAACAGTTTTACTTGGCATTATATGTAACTTGATCACAGTCATTTCAAATTGCCTGTTGTAGAATATCAGTGCAAAAAAGTGAGTGACCCCAGTTGACAACAGTGTGTTCAGAGCCTTTAAAAACCAAATGTGCCATTTCATCCAAAATGACCAGAGGGATTCTGCTGTTTTAATGTTTTGTTAATACTAAAACATAGTGCTCCAAAGCAGGCGGTGATAAATTCTTATATAGATGTAAGTCCTTCACAAATACATAGACAAACATGTACTCTACCACTGTTTGCACCATATCCAAGTGCAATGTGATCCTGAGCAGCTCAGTGTGGAGAGGAGCGTTTATAAATAGGCCCTAAGAGTGAGAGACATCAGAGCAACAATCTGAGAATTACAGCAGCTGTCCCTGTAAAACCAACATACCTTGGCCGGCAAGACCCAAATACCAGTACAGGATGAGCTGTCTCTTTTGGCAATGAAAGCGTTATCATGTGTATCATGTGGAGATTTTAAAAGCAACGACAGTTTACGTTTTTTGTTATCAAGTTCTGTGGCACTCCATTTGTTTTGTCTTGAAAACGGGCATACTTTTTATTTCATGTAAAGTCAAGATAATCTACAGTATGTATAATGAAACAAGTTTGAAAAAATCATATAAACACAACTTCACTAAAGCATTCATGGTTTAGGTCAATTTAATGTCCAATATTTACATGACTGCGTTGGTATTGAGATTTTTTGAATCCATGTTTTCTCTCATCTGTGATGCATTTTAGGGAAAGAAAGTTTGATTTGAAACATACTGCATTGGTTATAGCTACATCATCATCCATGAATGGAGTTTGAGTTTCAACACTTTAAATAGTGAACATTGTTTAAGGAGCATAAGAAATAGAAAAGACATCTCAATAGACATTGAAGTTGTATATTATCTAATTTCGTTGATATAACTATTGAAAAGAAATGGTGTGGTGGTGCATACAAAGCTGACATTTCATGAGCTGTACTTACAATAAGTAAGCTACTTAACTTTGTAATACCATCACTCATCAGCTGCTCTCATAGTTCACAGAAACCCTATCACAGGCCAGTAAGCCAGCATGCAAACATTACTTCATGTTTTTTTAAAGCAATGTAACCTGAAGTATAACAGACCCATTGACTTCTATCTAGAAAGGGTTGTTTTTGGGGTGTAATGTTTATGTGCTGCACTTTATGTCCATGTTTTTTAATTTCTTATGTTTATTGTTCCTTTCCCTCCTGGTTCAGGTGTATGGAGTGTTGGTGGACTGGAGGTTTCGACAGGTAAAGTGTCTTCAGTTGAAGCAATGAATGGCTCCACAGTCCTGCTGCCTTGCACCTACTCCTCCTGTATTGGCATCAAAAACCTCTATTTCAACTGGCACTATAATGACAATGGAACCATGCTTAAGGTACAGAACACACACATACACACACCCACACACAGGTACAAGCATGAGCAACAGGGACATACTGTACAAACAAACACAAGACTGGCCTGTATTGACCTTTTCAGTGCTGCATGCCTCGGATGCATTTTAACTTAACACATGCTGAGGAAGATCTGCACGCATGCACACAGAAAACACATCTGACTACTTACATATGTGTATCTAACTACATACAAATGTGTGTGTGTGTAGTTATGTGAAGCGGTCATTCCCATTGAGGGTGTGGAGCCCAAGGTCAGCGTGTACCATGACCGCGTGGAGTTTGTCGGCTCCTCAAAGAGCAACAACATCTCCATCCTGCTGTGGAACATCACTTTCGAAGATGAGGGAGAGTACGTCTGTTTCGCCAGGAACCCAAAAGAGAAGAACCGCAACCACAGTGCTTCATACATTCTTATAGTGGTGGACCAAAGTATGTGACACATGCACAAACCTGGCACACAAAAACACATAACTTTATTTTGTACTGTGCTTGTGCCTTCAGACAGATACAAATGCTGAGTGTCATGACTCTTATTCTGCATTTTTCTCCGTTGTCCCTCTGTCCTGGACTTTCTCCTTCACCGTGTCTTTCTCTCTCTCCCCGTTTTCAGTGAAGGAGGTTGATAATACTTTGACAGTCATCATTGTCTCCGTGCTGGGCGGAGTCATTGGATTAGTTATCATTATCATGGTGATAAAGGCCTTGGTTGTTCACTTCCTGCTGAAAGATGATGAAAAGAAGTGAGTAGATCACTGACTATGGTAATATCATGAGACACTTGACAGTAATCGGCTTGTTATCAGATATATCACTGCCAGTACCTGCTGGCTGTGGTAACCAATTGCTCTATTACTTTTTCATTAAATAATTGAAATTCTGGGGTCAAAATGACTTATACTTACCAAAGGTACCGTCAGCATCAGCGGTAGTGATGGGATAACCGGTTTATTTTAGTTACTAAGTTCCTTAAATCTAGTTCAGTTAAATTAACTACTCTTTAACCAAGTGTTCATTTTATTCAGTAGAGCGGTGGTGGTGGTGATTATTTTTGTTTAACCAGAAACAGACAGAAGTCTCACTCAATCAAAAGTCTCGCAAGTAGTTGAGTTTGAGGTTCAGGGAGACAAAAGGATCCTACTATTTAACAAACGTAGCCATTGCAGCTCGTTCGCAGATGCAAGCGGTCTACTGGACCAATTCCAAAACCTTTGCTATGTATTTGTCATTTCAACCCAAAACATTTTTAAAATAGGGCCCAGGTTTTCAAATACCAGCGTTTCCCTTTAATGTGTGTTTCTATGTAAATCATCATTGTAGAATAATGGGCAATAAGAACATTAACAGAAGACAATGCCCAGTTACATGGCTCAGAGCATTTCCCCCATAATGACTTGAACAGCTCCTTTTACATCAGAACAGTTCATCTAACATCAGTTCCCTTTCTGTAGTCAACTATAGACTCTTCTTTCTACTACATCATGACTTGCATACGATTTTTTCTGTCCATTAACATATACATTTTTCAGAAACCCTTTGCACTGAGCCGTTATTTTTATGAGAATGTGAGAGTAAACTCGGACAGTAGAACATTGTCAAGCAAGGAAATTGCTGAGTCACAGATCAATTAAAAAGTATAACCAGACCCTCAATAATGGGACTAAAGATGAAATAATCTACACGTCTTGATTTGATTATGCGTTTACTGATTATCACTGTATTTGGATTAAGGAAACCAGAAATGCAGTTTTATGGCAACTTCTAATTTAAACTGCCCTGTTCAAATGCTCTGCTTTGTATTTTCACATCAATCACAATTGTTATGTCAGTAGTGAGTTGCAAAGCAGACACCCATTTATGAAATATGACACATACGAATATACAAAATGTTACAAGGGTGGCAAGAAGCATCAAGTTTTCAGGTTTTAAATGAGATCTTCTCAGACTTTGTTTAACTTCTTTGATGTGTTTTGATGAAATCTTAATTTCCTAATTTTAATTTGTGTATCATGAGTGTATGTCTTACCTTTTGGTTTCTCTGTTCCCTTAAGTAAAGAGTGCCTGGTGAGCTCCTCAGGGAATGACAACACAGAAAATGGACTTTCAGGAGCCAAAGCTGACAATAAAGGGACACCAAAGGCATGAGCAAAATGCAAAGTATGTCTGTATGTTTGTATATACGTCAGGTAAATGTACACGGTGAGAGAAAATGCTGTTATCAATGGACTGTTTTATCTTACTAGTGGCTAACTAAAACAATGTAAATGTCTATTTTAAATCATGCTTGAGATTTGGGAAGTCTGAAATGTGCATAGGTCTGGACCACTCTCTCACCTACATGGCAGCCCATTTGTTACACAGTGTACAGACTGTTGTCAAATTCAGCTCTACATTTTATTGGAACCTAACACTTTCTACATTAGAGCCTCAAGTAAACTATCTGCCTCTAATTATAAATACTGTGGTGTCTGTACCCTCATTGACATTTATTTATTCAGGTTACATCTTTGTTTTAACCCTGACTTGAATCTAGCCATGTGATGCAACTAATAATAACTATTACATCACTTTAGAGGAAAAACTTTGCACATAGCAAATCCTCAGTTGTGCTAAGTTCTTTATTTATAGACCAAATTTCAATATCCATCTGCTGAAATACAGTTAGCAGTCTCAGTTGACATGCTACAAGTATGTTTGACTCTTCATGGGGCTCTAATGTAATCCAAAAATCTAAGTCAAACTTGGGCACAAGCACGCCTGACCACCTTGATGCCATGATGAATTGCCACAGTCTCTGTCACAATGTCATTTGAAGAACAGCACACAACTGCTGAAAGGCTTCTCTCTAACCCTCACTTGACACCGACGCAAATCCACCTGTAAGCCTAAACCAGAGGACCATTCAACCAGAGTAACCAGTAAATACACATCTTTTCAACACTGATTGCAAACTGTGTGTTATGTAAGTTTGTGCGAGGTCTTGAAAACGAATTCTTCTCTTGACCTTTTAGTCCTGATCTAATCATTGACCTTAACTACTGCCATGCCAGCCTGAACTTCAACGTTATTGTTTACTGCTGGGTCCAGGTTTGATACACTGCTGGGGTGTTGGGTTCATTAATGCTGACAGATTTTGATCAACTACTGGCTAGCTAAGACTGACAACTGGGCTCCTTTTAGGTGACTGAAGGATCCAGCTCTGCACAGGGTTTATTGTTTTGCTTTAGATTAAACACAGGTGCCTGTTCTGCTTCTGCTCCCTCTGCCGGTGGGAGGATAAAAACACAGAAAATGTATAAAAATAAAAATAAAACACCTAACCCTCATCAAAGACAATCCCTAGAGTACCCAGCTCCCTATAGAAAGAAATTAACTTAATCATGCTGCTTCTGACAAATAACCAATGCATTTTTAGCATGTGCACATTTTATATAACTTCAGAAATGTATATGTTGTCTAGCACCACAGTACAGGAAAGTTTCTCTGTGCCTCTGTATGGTCCCATTTAACCCTTCACATCAACCTCAACTGACTGAAGCTCTCTCAATGCTTGATAAGCACCTCACAACACTGCTACAACTTTTCTTACCCCTTCAACCAGGTCAAGGTAAATGAAAGGTGACACTTTTACACATGCTCAAAAGTAAGAACATTTTAGTATTTAAAATTTGAATCACACAACCAAAAGACTCCGGAGAAGTTTAACAAGTTGGCACTTGCTCAATGGCACATCAGCAGGATATAGTCTAAGTGGGGAGAACAACGTTCAATTCTCCAGATACCAATTTTCAAATGTTCACACTTGTATGCAGATTCTAACTGGCTACCTTCCAATGCAAGCTTGCTCTTGTGAGAAAACACTTTTACACATAAATATATTTATATTTGTGGTGAGATAGTCCAAACAAGTCCATTGATACTGGCTCAGTCATACAGGTAGCACAGCATCACTGCAAAAGAATGTAAAGACTCTGTCAGGGAATAGATGTTAAAATTGTCCAAAAAGTATATTTCAATCAATTATAAAAATGATATATTATATATAATATGTTATGGTTATTATCAAATGAATATGTGAATATCTCACTAGGACAGTGGTTCATTTTCATTTGCCAACTGTCTTATTCTATGTGACTCTACAACCAGCCAATACTTTCAGTGTTTTTCTCAGTGCAATGTCCAGATTAGCTGGCAGCCACCTGCTGTGACTGTATTTATGTATTTTGGGCATTGGATATTATAAGAAGTTTATGATATATGATAAAATATTATATCCACATTTAAATCATGTTGTGTTTAAGAAAAGAATAACACGAACAGTCTTTATAATATTATTTTTACTTGATCTTGTGAAAATTCAGTGTGGATAAACTTAGTGCAAAGACGCCCATTGGAAACTGGAACTCGCTCTCTATGCGGCTCTCAGTACGAGAGGTCACTTCTGTGAAGCTGGCAGTCATGACCTGCCACACCCTCACACATAGCTTAAATAGCTGAGAGCTGAAAGCTACACACAAACATACGCATACACATACACTCCCACACGTGCACTCGCATACTAAGAGCCACTTTGATACCAGAGTATAGGGTATACCGGCCTTGTATACATACAAACAATACAGCACTTTACCACAGATTAGAGTGGGTGCAGTGCACAAAACAGGACCTCATGAAAGTGACTTTAAAGTCATCGTTCTTTTATATTAAGAGTTAACAAAAAAACATAATTTTTGCATTGTGTGAGTCCCTGACAACCATGCTGTCTCACAATGGTTTTAACGCTGTCTGACTACATGTCTCACTGGAACAGAGCTCTATGTCAAGATTTTACCTTATTTTTGTAATTGCTCACTTTTGTCAGCCTGCTGCTCTCTAATACGGGAGTGCATTTCTCTTCTTGCTTTCAATGGAAGCAAAAAGACGGACATCAGATTATGCAATATCCTGTTATAAGGCACTTTATAGATGTGTCTGAACTGGCTGTGATGGCAACTTTGTCTGTCTAAGGCACTGTTCATTATACTGATGTATGCGTCTAGACTATACTAATGTTAGTTGGACTAATATATCGACATGGGATTCATATACCTACATTAGACAGATTTATCTGCTTTGGAAAACTGTAATAGCTGCTAACATTGTAATTGTAAGTATGCAGTGTTAGAAGTGATACAGTATACTTGTGTTGTAATACTGTAAATGTTATGGATATGAGGAAGCACTGCGCACACTTGCTTCCTTGTCTAACAAGTCATGTACAGATCCTTCTGTAACGAGGATACATGTGTACATCCAAAGTCTTCCTGTAGGGAAAAGCAATACTGTGGAGTTAAACTGTCTGTCAGTGTACTTTCATTAATGCATACCTTTAAACCTGATATAGCATAACAAATATGTGGGTTTCATGTAGGGAATGTGATGCATAACCTGTGTATTTGTGGCCACAGTTCCTGTTGTTTGGTCCCCTTTTAGTTTCAGGAGACCTTTTCCTGTCTCTGACTTGCTCTACCAGTATCATTTCCCCTAAACCAAAACAAGTACTGAAGAAAACCTCCATATCAAACCATACATAGGTATGCGAGGAGGATGTTTGAGTGAGTATATGCGTGACAGATAAAATAATGCTATCTGATTTAATGCAGGAACGCAGTCTAGATGTAGCTAAAGAATGGCTGCATAACCCCGTGAAGTTGTATTGGCTTATGAAACCACCAAAAGCATTGGCTGTTTTAACTTTTAAAATATTTGTTTTGTTTTTGTCACATAAGCCCCTTTTGTACATTCTGACCTATATGTCCTGAACCTTACATGAGTCTTGAGGTCAGCCAACAGCTTGCAGTGATTGCTGCAGTACCGAGTGTGTCCTGTACAGTGTTGGGTGCGTCTCTGCAGTGGTGCAATACAGTAAATACAGTACGTCTGCCACCCAGTGGTAAATGCCCAACACATCAAACAATCTCCCCTCTATAGTGGAGGGTGATGAAACATAATTTGTACTTCTTGCATTCTGATTAAGATTGAAATGATTGCATAATGAAAAAAATGGTCAACTAAACTTAAAGCTAAGATTATTATTGTATGTTACTACAATAGTTAGAACAGAACAGTTAAAACAATATAGGATTGTAAACAGTGTTGAAGTTGTTGCTAATTGCTTTAGATAATGCTACTAGCTAGATTGTTTATTGTTAAGTATACATAATTCAAATCCTTGTGCCAAGTGGGCATTTTACCTACATTTAAAAAAGGGGTGATGCGTATGTATAAGTTTACACTAAATCTCTTAGGAAAAGGATACTTGCAACAATTTGTATAAACATGAATTCTTTGTCAAATCTTTCACATAGTGAGCAGTGAATAGTAACAGCTAGTCTCAGTGTTACTGTCACATTGTTCACTAAAAGTATTAGTAGACGTTCTGATTGACCACTATGATTCCTTAGAGTTTGTATTGCTCTTACTGCCAGAGCGGCTGAAACTCACACTGCCAATCCAAGAGTCTCACGTCTGCTGTTGTAACAACCCTATTACAATGACCCACAACTCACTTAGTACACTTACACTACTAAAACATGTTGTATTACCGTCTACCGCTGTATTAATGGTATTTCAGTAGCCTACTAAATTGTGGATGATATTGCTCTATACTACATCTGTATTTATAGCAGCTGAAACTCACACTGCCATGCCAAGAGTCTGACGTCTGCTCTCTGCTTCCCACATTCCACACAGATCAAAAGATCAAACCACTGATCTAATGTTGGTGTAGTTCAGCAGAAAAGTTAACTTTACAAAAAAAAAAACCTGATGAAATAGGAGCAATATGTTCTTATTTTGGCACAAACAATTGTTTTCCTGGTGAGAATTTTCAGATGGAAAACTTTGTTAAGATTTCTGTAAATTTTGTTTTGTCTTAAACTACTTAAGGCCACTGATGTTAATCAAATTACCGTATTCTATAGTAAGTCAAAATCTTGAAGCAAATTCCTACATCTCGCTAACATCAACACAGTCCATTTAACACACACAAACACACATACAAACAAATCTGCAAACCTGGGTTTCCTGGATTGACTTTACTCTGAATGTTTAGCTGTTTGTCTGTGTTTGTGACCATGTTGCTCATGCTCCCTTCATGACTATGCACCTCAATCTTTTGACTTGTTAAAAAAAATGTGTACCGGAAATAAAATGTTGATTGAAATTCCCAGAGTACTGTTGAGTCTCATTGTGTTTTTGTCCAGCTTGTAATGTATTGGCAAATAGATCAGTATATTACTGTAAGAAATAAGTTACAGAGACATAGAATATTATCAATTGGTTGATGTTGATACTGTAGAGTACTAATCAATATTTGCACTATAAGGATTTCCTCTCAGACAATAAACCAAAACTTGTATTGAATTGTTATGCCATACAAAGATTTTTTTTTACTACCATCCTATTCACACATCCCTTACATCAGTAAAGATCAGCAGAGTTATTTCCAGTTGCAGCTTTATGGCCAAATCTCATTGATCAAACTATGTTGTGTGTATGTAAGTTATGCTCACATACAATGTTCCATGTGGCATTTTATGTGATCATTAGCATGTTGGGGAAGAAAAGTAAAAAAAAACAACATTCTTACAAGCTTTAGTAATTACTAATACTTATCTCTAATCTGATTAACTGATTTAAGCCAGATAAAGTCTGCATCTTAATTCAATGTTTCCTATGAATTCAGTCGTCAAGTCATGTCATGCATGACAGATGGCATAACCATGGATAATGATTTTACGCTCTGGGTCACAGACCTACTTGAGGCTACATTTCTAACACTGCATGCGAGATCTGCTGATGTTGTATTGCAGTAAGAGGGGATCAACAGAGGCATGTTTAAAATTGGAGGGGGAAATGCCAGAAGAAGTCGAACAGTTTATAAAAGATAAAATGTTTGGGCCAACTGTCTCATGTACAACATTTAACAAAAAGTGGGAGTGCAGTCAGAAGAGCAGGAGGAACATTTTTGAATGTGTGACAGTGTGTTCCAGGATTGACTGAGATTTCATTGAAGTGAGTTAAGTTGGAAATTAGTCTGGAGTCACCCTCAGGCTCTCTGTAGCCTAATTATTGTCAAAAATGTGCAGAATCACCACTATTTTGTCACAAAAACAATTCAGACGTTTTTTACATCTCTCTGGGGAAGGTTCAAATGGTTGGCTAAAGGGGAACCAATCACTGAGTTTACAGCCTTAAAAAGGATTCTGGGTCCAATACTGACCCTGTGTGGCTGTCACATGTAAAATGAACGATTTGAAGACAATAGAAATCAGTCCACAGGCTGTTAAAGGAAACCCAAAAAGCTGGGTTTAGATTTTAAAGTTACATTGCAGTCTGTTCAAACAGAGGCGATATGAAGTGATTAATACATGTAAAACATTATGAAAAGTTACTTACAGGACCTTTAAGCTAAATGTTTATTTATTTCAGTAAAAATTGAAATAAATAAACATTCAATGGCACTCTTAAGGCACATACAAAAATGTGAACAGATCATTTTTACACTGTTATATATGCAGGACAAACAAAAACCTCTTCTGCCGGTGGACCTGAAACACACATATGGTGGAACCATCGCAAACAAACATCACATTGAATGTGGAAAACAGAGTTTAAAATAGTTTGGTTTAAAATAAGATCTCTTCAGTGAGAAGCTGCATATTTTTATTTGCATGTTATCTTTTTAATTGATTTAATGTGGAGCTAAAATAATATTAAAATCTTAGTCCTTGGTAAAACAGAGGAATTAAGTTAAGAACTATCTTGTAGAGGTATGTTGGATGCCATTTAATGTTTATTAAGTTATGTTTATATATTATTATTACAGTGAATGTGAAGTGAATGGGAAAGTGTGTCCACACTTTTGAGTGGTACTGTATATAATCCGTGCACAACTCTGTCTTAAGAGTGCCTTTTTAATAGATTACATTTATTGTTATTACATTTTTATTGTTATGTTAATATTATATATTATATTATGTTATGTTTATATATTATTATTGTTCCAAATAAAATGCTTGATAATTGGGCATCATCTGTTCATTATAAAGGGGATACAGTATTGACAGGGAAAACATGGAGGGAAAATGCAGTATCCACCTATAGGAAAGAGGAAACCTCTTCAAAATCACCATGGTAATTAGTTGTGATGTGACATATATACAGTACAAAACACTTGATGGTAGGACATCATCTGTACATTGTAGAGGGAGGAGACTTTTCCTAGCAGCCAGTCAACGCAGGCTGCCACAGAAAGTACCCCCTCTTTAACTTTGGCTAGGAAAGAGGAAACCTCTCTAAAATCACCATGGTTATTAGTTTTGATCTGACATATATACAGTACAAAACAGTACAGTACTTTTCCTAGCAGCCAGGCGACGCAGCATTGTTGATAAAACTGCAATACTGAAACGATGAATTAAACAACAGAAGTGTTGCTACTTTTCATTTGACTCACTCGGGTGAAATCGAAGCGTTGTAATGTAAGTCAGCTCCATATTCGAGCAAGTGTCGTGGCTCAACTCTTGTCAAATGAACGCACGCTCCCGCGGACAGGGGATACGGAATCTGGCAGGGGGACTTAACTTGGCACGACAGATGTCCAGCTCAACGAGCAGGACAACTAGCACTCACTGAGGAATGTATTTCTTGATGTGACTCATTATACAATCAACACTCAGTAGACAGCCACGTGGCAGGAGGTGTATATTCCCTTCAAGTGCGACTCCTCTGCCTTGAAAAATAATTTGTTTCCTGGTTGTATTGTTAGCTAGCTAGAACAGCCGTAATTTTCGGTTCGGGGAACATTCTGTGAAAGTTGTCTACAGGGACTGCCCAGCAAACAGTTGTCGGTTCGGGGAAGGGCCTACCTGAAGGGACGGGAAGGTTATTCTGGAAAGTTTTCTTAACGTCCGCGAAATGTTGTTTCACAGCATGACCACTGCAGAGCGCCAGTTGGCAGCACAGTGCCTCCTGTCTGAACAGACCAATTAATGTGCTGAATGGAAGCAGGCAGCAATTTGGGGAGACTCCCAGTGCGCAGGTGTTAACTTCCACGCACTGTTTTGCTATCAGCATGATAGCTAGCTGAGCTAGCACTGCATTATAACTTTCCACAAAACCCCAACATGAAAAAGCAGTTATCGGCGTCCAAACTACTACTCTCGTTATTTAGTTTGCTTCAAAATAGGTTTAACATTTACAGTTTCTCCTGACTGCCCCTCTATATTAGAACAATATTCCAACATTGCCCCAGCCTGTGACTAGCCTAGCCTATAGCCATTACTTTGTTGACCATAACAGCGTTAAGTGTCAAAAATACTCACTTTTTTGTCATCTGCCCTCTCGGCACTGCCGGTCTTGCGTGTTTTTTTTCCGGTTTGTTTTCGCGGTCACGAAGAAGCTCTCCAGCACACCTCTGTCCAAGTGAGTAAAACTTTTATGCACAGTAACTCAGCAACAGCATCCAACAAAAAGGGCCCACGTTGACATTGATTGCAGCAGAATGATTACGTTTCTGTTGCCATTTTGGGGCAATTTGAGCTAAATCACCACCAGTTCAGGATCAGGATGGTCCCCGCCGACCATATCCTTTTCCATAGCTAACGCAGCAGGAGCCTCCTCTATCCTGCATTATGTTGTCTGTGTAAATACAGCTGAATATTCAAGTCAGCCGAAACACCCATGTAAATGTATCCTCGTCCATAACATAATCTGCTCTCATATTTTGGTAGGCCATTTTCGCTGTTGGAAACGTAGCTAGCGTACAAGCTAAGAGAACAACTTTTGTTTTTGGGCGCCAAAATAGCCGCCTCCAGCAACCAGTGATCATACCGATACATACTGTATTACCATCACTAGTTGTCAGTTTACCTTGTGCCTTTACACGCTTTTCCTTTCAGTAAAGCAAATGAAAAATAATCTGTGTTTTGATCAGGTAAAGTAATCAGTTGGAGATTCGTAGGCTACTTTAGCAGTTTAGGTGCAGCATGTATTTTTGCAAAATTCCCACAATTTCTCTTCATTATCATTGTAAATTTAATGTCCACAACTTTACCTTGCCATGAGAATAAAAAGTAACTGCGACAAGTACAGTTTTGGAAAAATATGCACTTTTCCCCAGACATTTTCAATTGTTACCTTAAATACATTTTGTACTTCAAATAGCACATTACAAAGTTCTTTAAAGGAAAAAGACAAAGATAAAAAAAAGAAAAACCACACAGGGATCCTAAAACACTGGAGGATAAAATCAGGTTAAAATGTGAATTGGCAACACTGCTTCAAATGGTACGGCGGCACGGTGGTTCAGTGGTTAGCACTGTGGCCTTACAGCAAGAAGGTTCTGGGTTCTCCCTGTGCCTGCGTGGGTTTTCTCCAGGTGCTCCGGCTTCCTCCCACAGTCTAAAGCAGGGGTCTCAAACTCGCGGCCCGCGGACCAATTGCGGCCCGCGTGACGATATTTTTAGGGTTAGTGCGGCCCGCGCATTTTAAAGACATGCATGTTAGGTTGATTGGTGATTCTAAATTGGCCGTAGGTGTGAATGAGAGCGTAAATGGTTGTCTCATTATTTTGTTTTGCTCAAATAGTAGGAAAAGCACAGGTGTTGCTAATAACATGGCTCTGTTCTACTCAAGAGCCTCAGTAAGTCATGAAAGTTTGACAGTGAGCCAACATGCAGGAACTGAATCAGCTAAATGGAATTCAGCCATCATTCATTTAATCTGTGCTTTTACTACCGTTACATGTCTAAATGTGTTCTGTGAAAAATGATGCTCTCCACTGCATTCGCTCCAGCACATTGTTCTGTTGTCTTGGTTCTACGGATGGGTAAGTAAGACTAATTCTTATAAAGACCATGTATCATGGATCACTTTCGAAATGTTTTCTTGTACTCACCAATTGCTCTTTTCCATTTGGAGATTGGAGATTGGCGTTTGGATTTTCAAGTTGCATGTAAATGAGGAGATGTGGCCCAAAAGGCTGGTTGAAGTGGCTGGGGCGCAGAGGCACCTTATGGACTTATGGGAGCTGCTGCTAAAGAGCACAGTGCCATAACAATGGAGAAAGTACAGTAAACAGGGTCGGAGCGAGTACTGCTATTTATAAAGAAATGGCTACATTTTGATGAAAGCTAACATTTCTGTCCATGTGGCCTCACACACAAAAGTGAAACAGTGAAAGGAGCTCTAACAACTCCACCGCCATCTGAAAGCAGCGGACAGTGCAGCAGGTAAGAGGCTAACATTAGCAACTAGCTATCAGCTGTTATTTACTGGCATGCACGACTAATGTTACGTTCATACCATGGCCACTTGCAAACAGTTAAAAGGCAGTGTCCAGTCACAGAACTATGCCAGATCGTCCGTTCACCCCTGTGACCATGCTCCAAATCCAAGCCTCCGTCGTCCAAACCATCTCTGTCTCATCCACGCCGCCATCTTGCGCAATCCTGCCCAGGCCCATGGACCCTGCAGGACAAAGACAAGAAGCATCTGACCTCCGACGGGTCCTCACGGACCAAGCGGCTCTCATTGGACAACACAACCAGTTTCTGCGGACCTTACTGGACCAGAACCAGACACTGGCTGACCAATTGGCCCAGCTCACTGGCCAGGTTTCTTCCCTAACTACTCAGCTTGCCTCCTCTGTTTCTCCCCAGCCTCCTGCAGTCCCGATACCTGAAGCTCCGGCTCCAAGCTCTCCACGCTCCTCGGCCGCGGACGCCCCGATAACTACGCCCGAGCCCTTTGCCAGGGAACTGGATAAGTGCCGGGGGTTTCTTCTTCAGTGCTCCCTGGTGTTTTTGCAACGGCCTCTCTCCTTTCCCCCCGACCAGACCAAGGTACACTATGTGATTGGGTTATTAAGGGGGCATGCTTTAGCTTGGGCTGAGGCTCTCCTCTCCAGAGAGTCCATTTCTGCTCTATAATATGAAGCGTTTGTGCTCCGTTTGAAGTCTGTATTTGGCCATCCCGATCACCTCGGGAATGCTAGTAACTGCCTTTTGAGTCTCCGAAAGGCAGAGAGGAGTGTGGCGGATTACTCTGTTGAGTTCTGGACACTGGACGCTGACGCGGGTTGGAACAAGGCCGGTCTTCGGGGAGCCTTCGTTAGAGGTTTGGATGAAGGACGAGTTGGCCTCTCGAAACGAACCAGGCTCGCCAGTAGCAGTGGGCGTACCGGCGAGCCAGCCTTTTCCATCTGCACTTGGTTGCTCCAGACTCCAGGCCCATGCTAAACTTTGTCACCGGGATCTTGTTTTACCTCTGTCGGCCCTTATTGATTCTGGGGCTGAGGACAATTTTCTGGACAGGGATCTCGTGGTCCAATCTGGCTTCCCTCTCCAAAAATTAGACCCCCCGCGATTAGCTTTCGCCCTAGACGGCAGCTGGCTAGCATCTATCACCAAGTGCACCTCCCCTCTGATGACCATTATCTCCGGCAATCATCGGGAACGGATCCGGTTTAAGATTATTTCGGTCCCTGAGTCCTCTTGGTGTTGGGTTCCACCTGGTTAAAGGCCCATAACCCCCAAATTTACTGATCTGCTGGAAATATCAAAGGCTGGTCTCACTGTCTGCAGTCGGCCTTGTCGTCCACAGAGGGCGCCCCCGCTCCACCCAAGGCCGAACCTCCAGACTTGTCCTCTATACCTCAGGCTTACCACGACCTGGCGGCGGTGTTCAGCAAGGAGAGGGCCTTGTCCCTGCCGCCACACAGACCTTATGACTGTGCCATCGAACTCCTCCCTGGGGCCCCCCTTCCCTCCAGCCGGTTATACAACCTGTCACAGCCAGATAGGGAGGCCATGGAGGTCTACATCCGTGATTCTCTGGTGGCCGGGATTATCCGCCCATCTTCCTCCCCCGTGGGCGCAGGGTTTTTCTTCGTGACAAAGAAAGACCTTACAACTATGTATTGATTTCCGTGGGTTAAAAAACATCACTGTAATTTTTCCAAATTGGACCTCCGCAATCAAGGAGGGCAATGAGTGGAAGACGGCGTTTAATACACCATTTGGACACTTCGAATACCTTGTGATGCCTTTCGTCTTGACAAACACTCCGGCAGTCTTCCAGTCCCTGGTGAACGATGTCCTGAGGGATTTCCTCAATCGTTTCGTATTTGTCTATCTAGATGATATTCTGATTTTCTTTAAGTCCCTTCCAGAGCACATCCAACACGTTTGCCTAGTCCTACAACGACTGCTGGAGAATCGGCTTTACGCTAAGGCTAAGTTCACCTACCCTCTGTCAGCTTCCTAGGTTACATCATCGGGCACGGGCAGGTGCAGGCTGACCTGGAGAAGGTAAACGCTGTCGCGGATTGGCCTCAGTCACCCACGTGAAAACACCTTCAGAGGTTCCTGGGCGTCACCCACTTTTACCAGCGTTTCATCAAGAACTTTAGCCATGTGGTCGCCCCCTTAAACAGGCTGACTTCCCCCAAGGTGCCCTTCCTCTGGCCCAGGGAGGCTGGGTTGGCGTTCTCCGAGCTGAAGAAGTTGTTCACCACTGCCCCTGTGTTGGTCCAGCCTGACACCTCCTGCCAGTTCATTGTCGAGGTGGATGCTTCAGACGCTGGCGTGGGGGCCGTCCTTTCCCAACACTCGGGCCCTGATGGTAAGGTCCACCAAGTGCCTTTTTCTAACACAAATTTTCCGTGGCCGAACAAAACTATGATGTGGGAAACCGGGAGCTCCCCTTTGTGGTATGGATTGATCACAAAAACCTGGCATATATACAGTCTACTAAACGCCTGAACTCTCGTCAGACTCGTTGGGCCTTGTTTTTCAGCAGGTTCAACTTCGTCCTCACCTACCGTCCTGGCTCCCGCAACGTGAAACCCGACGCCCTTGCTTGTTTTCCTTTCAGGACTCCACTTCCTGCTTTGACCCCATCTTTCCCCTGTCCTGTGGGAGATTGAATCTGCAGTCAGGGAGGCACAGCAACTTCACCCAGATCCAGGTACTGGCCCCCCTAACTGCCTATTTGTCATAGATTCTGTCCGATCACAGGTGCTCCAATGGGTGCATTCTTCCTGCTCTGCCTGCCATCCTGGAATGAGACGCACCCTGTCCCTCCTCAGGCGGCACTTCTGGTGGCCTTCCATGGAGGCAGATACATGCTCGTACATGGCCGCCTGTGCAGTCTGCGCCTGGAACAAGACCTCCCACCAGCCTGCCGCGGGCCCCCAATCCAATGGCCAGACTGAGTGGGCGAACCAGGACGTGGAAACAGCCCTTCAGTGCGTGGTCAACGCCTTCCCCAGGTCATCGAGCTCCCACCTCAGCTGGGTCGAATACGTGGGTCCGGCAGCTGCTTCTCCTCTGATCATCTGCAGCTGTTCCTTATCTCATCATCACCTACTGCAGATAAAACCTGGCTCATCCCTCCAGTCTTCCCAGATCGTCCGTTTACCCCTGTGACCTTGCTCCAACTCCAAGCCTCCCTCATCCAACCCATCTCTGTCTCTGCCACGCTGCCACCTTGCTCGATCCTGCCTAGGCCAGCCTGGTTATCTCCCCCATTCTGACCCCCCGTCTGGACCAGTTTTCAAGCTGCCACTCCCCTGGCTCCGCGACCTCCCTCCTCCTCGCAGCTCCCCTGTGTTTGAATAAACTCCTGTTGTTTCTCTGCTACCAGATTGTCTGCATACTGCTTAGTGGGTCCACACTCCCTGCGTGTGTTTCAGCCATACATTACAGCCGCAGCGTTTTCCCTTGATAATTTTAACGATTCCTCATTTGTCGATTCATTTTCTGTTGATTGACTGAAAGATAATTTTCACAGCTGACATTTGTCCCTGCGGCTTGTCAGCGGTGTGATAGTGGTGTCCCACTATAAGCTATAACATTGTGACAGTGAGCAAGCACCAACAGCACACTGGACCTTAAACTGAAGCAGCTAAAAGGAATTCAGCCCTCAGTTTTAATATTTACACCTGTGCTTTTCCTATTATGACGCAACAAAATGTCTTCCGTGCAAAAGGTATATTGATTATTTACTAACTGTCTCTGACGTCGGTAGCTAAATGTTCACACAAAGCGTTTTTGACTTCGATCTGTCTGTTTCAAGTTCAGTGGAAATGTCCAGGTTATTGACAGGTTGTCTCTCTGTGTCTGAACCATCCCATCCATCTGCGTGTTCCCTTAATTGCCTTGCAACCGGGAACTTGACAAGGATTCCACTGTCTGTTGTTACTGGAAACGGAGATAAATAAACCCGATCGACTGTCTTATTGATTACTTGTCACATCTCTCTGTTGACGGGACTGGCGCAGAGGGGGGGAGCATCGGTCAAAATTGATGGGGATGAGTTTGTATCTTGAGACGTGCATGCGTGTAGGTTAGGCCCTCTCATCAAGCAGTCCTCAGAGATAAATACATCCACGGCCAACACCAGGCCTATCAATACTACTTCCGCAAATTGTCTCAGGAGTGCATCGTAATCTGTCTCCCATGCTGGATACTGAGTCCAGAAGCGGTTGTTAAAATGCACTTTGCTTCAGTACAAGCCAAACCAGGTCATTAATCAGTCATTCGTTACCTTCTGCTTTTGAGTTTTATTCACCTGATCCATATACCAAGTCTGCAAAATATGTAACCCACAATCAGTCAGACCTATTTTCCCCATACTGTTGGGACATGGGGATTTACAATGCGGCTGCAGGATTCTCCAGAGAATTCGATTTATCTATTCATGTATTTTTTAATGTTTGATCGGACTGTTTGGATGCTGCATGACTACTCACATCAGAAAATCAGCAATTACTTCCCCAACTGTTATATTTCAAACACTACAGGAGAGTAGTCACTAGAGGGCGGTCTAATATAAAGAATGTTCAACAACACGGTCGTCTTTTCACACTGTATTCAGCCTCATGCAATAAGTAGGAGAACAAGCACTGAAACAGAACCATAGCGCATTTTCTGGTCTTGGTGCTTCACTTTTGTTGATTTTTATTATTTTGAAACATGCACATGAAATTAGTTGAAATGGTTTCGTGACTTAATTTTGGGGTAAATTGTTGACAATTCAATCGCCCACATATAAAATAAAAACATTATCCTCTTAGGATGATACACATAGTCAGTGTTTTGGAAAAATACAATTATGCATATTTTCATCTTGACATGTTTCGGACATATGTGAAATAAGTGCAACATCGTTTTAATGTATAATAAAAAATATCAACCCACATTTGTTATATTCGTCTAGGAAAAAATGTTGGATTAAACGACATGATTATATCAAAACGTCTTAAACAATAGAAGGTTTTATCAGGCATGTAGGTTAGACCTACATTTTACTTTAGATTGTCTCACTCTTTTTATTTATTTATTTATTTATATTTTTTAATCTGTTATAGATTGTTTAGCGATTTCGTTTTTCGGACCACCTCGCCTTGAAATTTACCGGGCGTTTAAGGTCCTCGTGTTTAATATAACTTCTGTCAAAAATAAAACATGAAAATAAATCCAATGGGAAAAAAAATCTTTATGTGGACATTGAATCAAATTTGTTATTAGAAATACCCAATATTTTCCTCTCGTTATCTGCTTTAAAAGTCATTTTTAATATTTAAACTGGGGAGAATATATCAACTCTTTGCCCAGTGAAGAGGGACTATTTCCTCAGTTGGAGTGTTATTTTATTGCATTAGCTGTTCATTGGAAGCTTTCACTGCGTTTGATTTGGTCGATAATTCTCCACACAGGGGCAGCAGGCACTGGGCCAAATACATGTTATGCATTGTTTAACACTATACGACACACTTGCAAAAAAGCAAGAAGAGGAGGAAATAATTGCAACATTACGTTCGCCAGATAGATGTGAGGAATAGATGAGATACAAATAAAGCCTTGACTGAACACCGACAGTCTAAGATTCAGTAGGCGTAACAGCCAAGACAAAATGTGGGCCTGCAGTGTTGAAATTTGTTTTCTAATTTTTATTAGTAAATGTGTGTCTGTCTGTTTTTGCTTATTTAGACCAGATTTGAAATAGAGACGTAGTAATAATAGAGTATTTATTATTATTGTTATAATTATTATGTAGCCTACCTTAAACGAAAGATAATATTCAATGTCTGTTGTTTTTAATAATTGTTCAACTTCCCAGGATATCAATATTCTCATTTTACATGTTTTATTTAGTTTCTAGACACGGGTTTGGTTGGACAAAGCAGTGATAAATATCCCTGTTGATCACTTGATGGATTACCTTGCTCAAAGGTCACGCGGGCGCTGGTAATTTCCTTGTGCCGGAGGCTCCCTTTTCACTTTTAGTCTGCCTCGACAGCCCCCAACACAGATCATGTTATTTGTTTTAACCCCTTAACAACGGAGTAAGCTACAACTGTAATGCAGAGAGATGTAGTCTCCCAAAACAAGGTGGCGAAAACCCGCGTGAATGAACACGTCCTCGCTTTAAACAACGTTTAATTAGAGTCGTTTGTTATACCTGGTGTTTGTGTGTGTGAATGCAAACGCAAAGTGGAAGAAGCGAGGCAATCTTTTAGTTTATACTTGCAACCACGGGGGTCTCGAACCCAATTAATTTCCAATAATTACAGTCCACGGGGCTGCGGGGATGTGCGCGCCGCTCCGCCCTGCCACCGGGTTCAGCGTGTCACAATAAAATATGTTTTGAGAAAAAAAAAAAAAGCCTCAGAAGGCAGAAGAGACAAGGGAAGAGGAGAGTGAATTATTGCGGTGAATGAAAACTGTTTCCATTTAGGCTAATTGAGCGCGCAGCCTAGAGCGCTCTCTCTCTCTCTCTCTCTCTCTCTCTCTCTCCCTCTCTCTCTCTCCCTCGCTCTCTCTCTATCTCTCTCTCTCCCCAGTGAGTTCTCGCCACCTTCTCGGGCGCGGCGTATCAGCGCAACCCACTTAATAGCACCGTTTATGTCATTACAGTGGAGGTAGAGTGAGGCACAACCACAATAAAGTATCAAGTATTAACTTCTATTAACTCGGCCGTTTAAATGAGGAATAACGATTCAGAGATGTCCCAGTTCAGTTTACTTTTTTATTTTTTTATGTAAATGTTTTGAGGAAATACCTTTTTTTGTGAATAAGTCGCACGAAGTAGTTTTTGGGATGTTGTTTGCCCAATTGTGCACAGATCACATATACATATGCAATGTGCAGTAGATTGCCATGTGGCATGTTCTGGTTTTGGTCAGCCTTTAGATGAGTTGGCTCCCCGTGCCATGGCATGATGTCACGACTTCAATCCGTTTCAACACACCTTGAAATCGATAGCTCGAGTTCACAACCCATTAAAGAGTTCATCTGCAAGGTCAGCATGATCTCATGCGGATCTAATTAATTACCAATTACTTTAATTATACGCTGTCTCTATTTGGGGTCAAATAGGCTACACCATTATGATATAAGCGCATGCACTGGTGTGTGGATACAATATTACAGTTTGGTTTTTTTCATAAGTATCACCAATGAAATATAAAGAATGGTAACAAATCACGATGTGCTGTTTTTGTATCTGGCTGGTGCTGATATATGACTCAGTATCGAAATATGCTTCTATAAAATGTTTATGTGATAACAGCAGACATGCAGTGCTTTTATTGACTTTTAGTGCCTGGATGGCATGCATTTATGAGTGTGGCCTTTTTCTTCAAATCCAGAGCGAAACAAAGTTGACTCAAACATCATTCCACCCACTGAGATGAAGGTTTGGACGAAGCCCCCCACACCCCCTTTTCTTTCTTTCTTTCTTTCTTTCTTGATAGAGCATTTTTTCCTTCCAAGTTAAATCGAGTGAAAACATCCTTTTCGAGCCTTCAGCAATTACCGAGTGATGAAATTTACGCGCTGCAACAGAAACGTCTCAAACAGGCATTAATACTAAGCACTTAACATATTAATAATTGTCAGCACAAAGAAAGAGAGGGAGAGAAAACCTGGGCACTCGCATATTAGAGCTGTCAGTCGGGTGCCCAAGCAGGAGAGGGAGGGAGGGGGGACGTTTTTTATTCATTTTCCAGTGCTCGGTATAATGGTCAAAACACAATTAAAATATATAGAACCTTTTAATGACTATATCCAGCATTGGTAATTTAAGTGAACATTGATTAATGCGACTTCATTTAAAGAAAAAAGGTGGGCAGTAAGGATTGAGAATAAGGGACGTAATAATGAATGTCCTCAGCGCTCCGTAGATCCGGGGTGCTGACTGCTCTGCAAGAAATATCCGTCTTATGAGAGCATTTCATTTAGCGCTCATGTCTCAAAAAACTTTTCTTTAGAAAGAGAGACACGTCTCTATTGAATTAGGTAGACTGACTTGGTTTTACTTTAAGTTTTCTTCTGTTTGACTGCTTTGTATTTCCTTGTCTTGCCTTATTTCAAGATACACGACTCCTGTTTTGAGATAAGTTCCGAAACAAGTAAAAAAATACAAAAAAATGGCCCGGACGCATCTCGATTACAAAGTTTCCTCACGTGTTAAATAAATAACACGGCTGAATCTGAGGCTACAACAACAACGTTGGGCTTTTTTTTCTCCTCTCCTCTTCTTTTTTTTTTTTTTTTTGCAGTGTGCCCCGCTTTCTCACTCAGTGATCGTTTGAAAGTCTGACACGAAAGGGAGATGTCCGCGATGTCCTCACATCTCGATCAGATCAGGTTAATATCAAAGTGATAAATCGTCCCAAACTTTTTCTGGCACTTGCTGCCGGCAGATTATACGGGGCTGTGCGCATGTGCGAAGGTGTCCAGACTGACAATGCTGGAGAGATAGCGCGTTTTGGATTGAGAAACCCAGAGAAAAAGGACAGAGAAAAAACAAAAAGGAGGAAAAAAGATCCAAGGAAAAATCCAAACAAACCCACGCCGAGAGACTGGCACCATGAGGTCCAAAGGCAGGGCACGGAAACTGGCCACGAGTAGGTGCAACATCCCTTTCTTTTTTTTTTCTTTTGAAACATGCCATCTTATATATATACCTCTAGACTGTCGCCGTTATCACTGCGCTTATTAATAGTTTCTGTAACGATTTCATTTCCATCAAGAAAACCATAATCCTCACTTTCACCCGGTAAAAGTGACAACATGATAACGCGGAGGGGGTGGGGGGGGAAGAGAATGAAACGCTGTCGCAAGAAGAGTGTGAACTTTAAAGTTTAGAGAGCGGTGGAGGAACTTTCTGCAGGGCGTCCGCTCCAGTCTTTGGTTCGCTCGTTGCATGTAGTGGGCGCTGTAGTGTACTGTTAGTGTACTGTAGGTTACAATCCCGTGTCCCGCACGTCGGCAGTTGTATTGCAGTTGCTGCACAGCGCTGCTGCGGGCTGCCGGGAGCGACCTGGCGAAGGCAGGTTGATGGAGAGAAAGAAGGAGAAGACCGGCATGGCGAACGTTTCAGGGAAGGGGGATCTTGTTTGTGACTCTGTTGGTGCATGTGGGTCATGTAGTTCACTCCGAGCTCGTGTTAATGCGTAATGTTGCGTTGCTTGTTAAATTAGGTGGCACTGCGAAATAACAAATGCAGACTTGTAATGTTTTAATCCTGTTGCTGCACGAACGTTATTACAGACTTACGTCTCCGTGTAATTCGATTATAGCAGGACGCAGGTTTGTTACCGTGTTAACAAAATTAATTTCGGATAAAATAATAACTTAAAATATTCAACGAGTTTGATTAAATTATCGAAACACTCGTCATCAACTCGATGTAATTACTTGGACGCAATCAACTATGAGTTTATGCAAAGAAGATGATTGATGTGGGTATTCATGCATTGATTTGCTACAATAAATGATCAAGAAATCTCTTTTTTTTCTAAAGCTGTTTTCATTCTAATGTTTGTAAATGTCCGTGCTGCGTGGACTTTCCTTTGAGTTTTGACTTTTTTGATTGTTGAGGTTTCTAACTGTGTCTAAAATGCACTCCATTCGTCTAGAATTGTATTGCGGATGCTTTTGGGGGAGGAAAAATAGGCAGGGAGGTCAAAACCAGAGAGGCAGCAGTGCAACGGCCCAGGCCTGCAATATTTTAGTGGATCCAGATATTTTTATATTAAGGACTTTATATAAAGATAATGAGTTTCACTCTGTTCGGTGACCAGTGTTTAGTTCTGCATGTGCAGGACTATATATATATAAATATATATATATATATATATGTGTGTGTGTGTGTGTGTGTGTGTGTGTGTGTGTGTGTGTGTATTTTTGTATACAAACACAACAACATAAAACACTATGGTGTAACAGCTGCAGCATGTGGCTAAAATGATTTGGACAGTTAACGCCAATAAGCAGCAGGTTATAGAGAAGTTGTTACATGTGGTCAGTTAAAAGCAAATGATTTAGTGTTGGGGTACACTACAGGCTAGTGCAGGCATCCTGTTTAGTAAGTATAATAAACACAGCAAGTATGAATCTATAGAAGTACTTTATTAGGATTCAATCGAATGTTTAGAAAATATTGTGACAATCATAAGGAAATGGGGTCACTCACACACACACACACCACCACCACCATCATCATCATCATCATCATCATCATCATCATCAACAGGAAAGAAAACACTTTTTTCTTTGTCGCGGCCTTCCGGGTCTCTTGACTGAGAAACACAAGAGTTTGTTTTAGAATGGAGCTTTTATTACTGCGCATAGAAACGCACACAAAGAGGAGCGAGCAACACCTGCAGCAACTTTTCTACATACGCGCAACCCATTGAAGCCATTCTGAGAATATAGAGGGGGGTAATTCCTCGTGTGTTTAACGATTATTATTCTCGAGATGGAAGACGAAGATTCCTACGTCTTAAGTCAGAATGGGGGAATGTGCTGGGTCCCCGGAGGAGCGGGCCCGCACTGGCCCCCAGACAGGTCTGCACAGTGTCAACATTGAATATTTAAATTCCCAGACCCCTCATAAGAGCGCGGCTGGTAAATGCGTTCAGTGTGTGTGCCTCCCGCCTGTCCGAAGAAGTCGCGTTAAAACGGGCATGTGCGGGCGCCTCCTTGCAAACAGTCGAACAGTCGTGTGAAGGGGGGGGGGGGGGGGGTGGTAAACGTAAGCGTGATTGATGGAGGTTGACTGATTAGTCCGCACGTCCAGATGTAATGCGGTGCGCCACAAAAACTCGCTTCTGCTTCCCAACTAAGTATAGCCAAGGCGCGCAGGCCGCACCCCGTGGTGAATTGTGGGCTACGCAAAGATGGCGGATGGGGGGCTTTGATGATCCAAGCTTGGCGTAGGCTTAATTAAAGGTCCACTTAACGTATTTGTGTCTCAATAAAGAAAAGCCTCTTGATTATAATGTGTTTAGGGGTCTATAATAATTTGTTAGTAATAATTATAATGACGATTAATCTCACATAACCCACATAGAGTGATTTACAGACCTCTAGCATGTAAATCGTAATTCTATTTGTGTAAAAAACAACAGACCTAAAGGGAAAGTTCCATTAAAGTTACTTGAAAGTCTAACAAGTGTCAATGGTGCGTTTACAATAACAGTATTTTGTAAGCCATCGCTGTAGCTCATATCACTTATTTTACAAATGGACACCGCCTGATTGGCACGCGAGAAGCTGTGCGTGCGTGCGTGCGTCAAGTGAGAGACGGAAACTCGAGGGAGAGAGAGAGAGAGAGAGAGGCCTCGCGCTCCTCGGTGTCTCGCTTATGGCTGTCAGCGTCTCTCCTCTCCTGAGCTGAGGAGTGCGTCGTCGTCCTCCTCACATTGTGCAATGGGCCATGCATCTCGCGTTTGTCTGGCGGAGCTCATTAAAACGGTTAACTGATCGGCCCATTTAAAAGGTGAGAGGGAGCGGGCCGGCGCGGGGAAAGTGAAATAGAGACCCCCATTAAACACCCCTTGTTGTCCCGGAGCGGTGCTCTTTGCCTGCGCTCCGCTTGGTGCCAAAGCCCCGTATACAAATGTCCCATATCTCCTTCAGTAATGGACTGGGTCAAGAATCATTGGGGCCCACGGCAGAGGTTACTCCTCCCTGCTTTCTTGCAGTTATTGTTAATCGTTGCTTTGAACTCGTTTTCTAATGCAAATGAATTGCCATACAGCCAATTTATCTGGTGATGTTTTGTTGTGTTCTATTTTCATCGAGTTGTGTGAATTCAAGTCTAGTGAATTCATAGCCTACTACCACACCAGTCAGTGGTATTAAGCACATCTTAAAACCAGAATAGGGCAGGTAGTCATGTACTTCTTATATTGGAGTAAAAACAAATAGAGATTATTTCATCCCTTATGCAAGGTCACTTTTTAAGATATTTTCTTATTTATTTTAAGAACCTAATGTAAGATGCAGTAACTTGCTGCTGACTGAGTTTATGGATTCACTTTTGCACGTGAAAAGTCCCATGAAATACACGAAGGGGTGTGAAAGGTTTCTGTCAGTGGCTTTAGAAAGGCGACAGTTTTCTACTTCAAAGTCATGGGTGTGTGACAATTACGTGATCAACCTACAGAGGGGCAAACTAGTGAACATGCACATCTATGAACAAGCAGCGGCATTTCTGCTCGTTAAGGCTTAAGCTGCTGAATGCTTGTCAAACCAGGTGCAAAGCATAAGACAGATATGCTCACACAGCCTTTGTGGGTGTATTAGTTGTGTTTTGACGTACGTGTGTGTGTGTGTGTGTGTTGGTGGGTTTGGGGTGGTGTGGAGGCAGGTTGACTGTGACCCAGGCCCTCTCATCTATCAACGCCCCCGTCTGTCTGACATGTCGTCCACTTTCCTCGTCTCTTACGACGGGGAGAAGGGTCCAACCCCCCCTCCCCTCTTAGAAAATGGCTTTTTTGGAAGGTCTCTGATGTTAATGAGTCGTCCAGGACTCGGTCTCACGTTGTAAACAGAGAGCTGATGAGGTTAGTGGTTTGTTTATGCACTGTTGTCACCCGCTTGAAGGATGGCCCATGTCCCAAGCAACTAGGCCGAGCAACTTCCAGGCCTCGTCATGGGTCCCATCTCAGGCCCCGACACAGCAGCCCTGCCCCAGGGACTTCTCTCCAGTCTCCACTCCCTCTTTTCCATCTGCACGCCCTGCTCTCCTCTACCTCAGTCCATCATGTTTGTGAGGACTTTCATAATGCACAAAAGCACATAGACAAACATTAGTTTTTGAATGCTGCCCTGGTGGCAGGTGAAAAAGTGAGTTTGTGTAGTTGGGCTTTCATTGTGTGTTGCGCTTATGTGTGAGGTGGTAGCATTTGTATGTTGATAGTTGTGTGGGTGTGTGTGTGTGTTTGGGTGTGATGTTGTTGGGGGGTGGTGGTATGGTGCAGCGACCCAGACAGGGCAGTGTGGGAACACCAAGGGATGGATGGAGGGAGGGAGGGTGGGAGGAGGGTGTGCAGCAACATGTCAAGCCTGGGAACCGCTGTGTGTTTACCACAGGGAAACCGTACCAACACAGAACAATGAGCGAGCCATACCCCTTCAAAAATAAAAAAAGGCATTTCTGCTTTCTTCTCCCCCCTAAAGGTCATGGAGTTAGAGATAGGGAGTCCACACAAAAGCCTCCAGTCTGTCGGCAGTCTAGTCTGGCCCAGTACGGTGCCAAGGCTGAGGTCATTATCAACAAGGCAGTCCCAAGCTAAGCATATTTTTATAGACTGTGCTTGTGTGTGTGTTTGGAGGGGAGGCGAGCCGAGTGTGTACGTGCGAGTTTTAGTGTGTATGCGCAAAACAAAGGACCTCTGCGGGGCGCGCGCCGTAGTTGCCGTCATTTTTTCATCACAAATTGGTCTGAGATAAATGGCATTTTGCTGAGCTGAAAAGTTTACCCCGACATCAAACTGATTTGTGTGTCATTATGATGTCTGAGGAGTTATAATGTCAACAGATTGCTGATGGTGCGGTTTGCCCGGGCTATTAATGAGGCGGTGTGAAGTTAGCACTCCCCGGCGTGCTTCGAGGAGAGATGTCTGTTAGCTAATTAAAGAAACTCAATCATTTTATACTCCAATCAATTACCTGAAGCAGGTGGTAGAAACAGGGCCCGACACTCTGGCCTCATGTCTCACATCAGCTAACTAGCCAAAGTCATTTTACTACATTGTTGAGTGCTTTTATGGGGAGGAAGACTAAACAAGAGGCTTGATGTGACTTTAGAGTAAAACACAACACAGAAAGATTGGCAGCTAGAATAGACTGCAGACGTGATGTTATGTTTACAAGCTTCAGTGTTGTCATTTAACTTTTTTTTCCTATCTTACCCAGGTACCCTGAATGGGAATAAGTGGGTACAAGAAATGGATTCATCAATTTCACCCCAGTTGCTCGTATTGTAATGACCCTTTAGCTCATTTTGGACGTCACCAAAGTTCTTTTGAATTAATGGTGACTATGTTTGCACTGGCAGGTATGCTAAAGTGGCTTGTGTTTGCTCGTGCACATTCTTTTTAATCACTGTCATTGAAGGTTGACAGAGAGAACAGTGATTTTTTTTCTCTCACTCTTACACACTGGGGGGAACACATAGCTATAAACAGGAATTACCCAACAATCGCTTTGTGAATGTGGTGATAACAGTGTGTTCCAGCACGGCTCGGGGATCTCCCTGGGTGGAGCAGGCTGGCCCGAGTGAGGGAGGGAGGGAGGGAGAGGAGGAAAGTCATTTCTCACTAACGGGCGAAACGGGGCATCAGGTCATGCCCATCTGTAGCTGAAAAGGGAGGACAGGACAGAGCGGAGTGGTCAGGTGTGTGCTTTTATGTGTTGGTGTGTGTGTGCTGTGTGTGTGTGTGTGTGTGTGTGTGTGTGATTCCTATACACCTTTCATCTTGGCCAGAACAAGCCCCCCCCCGCTCTCCGCCCTGTAGCTCATTAAGTAGTGACCTCTCGCCCCCGCAAGACGGGAGACTTGAGGGGAGAAGATGTGATCAAAGCTGGGGCCTTCCTGATGAAGATTGCGCTGCATCACATTCACCCGATTGGATCTGATAGCAGCTGTCTTGCCCGTGTTGCTCTGCTCAAACAGTGATGGTTACAGTGAGAGACGCAAAGAGGAGAAGTCATGACAAGCTGTAAATTCATTATTAAAGGCGAGATACTTGCAGATTAAAAAAGAAAAACATATTTGCATCTGTTTGGTGGTAATAGCAGCACTTTTGTTGTTTTGTAAAACATTATTACACCAATGACTCCCAAATAAGATAAAACATTTATAGGAATGTTTTACACTAGGTAAACCAAATTTTCTCCCTTCTTAATTTTGCTGGATGGTTTGAGACATCGTCAAGCACGCTCTGAGTTTCCCGAGCCCCATTTTTCGGGGAGTTGGATCATCTTTCCACATCACCGTCTGTGTTCACCTCACTGTTCCACTCCTGGTCCCATGTCTGAGAAAAGGAAACACCATGTCCCTGTCCTCAGAGATCTATGTTGATGACTTCCCCTCTGTGTATGTGTGTGTCTGTATTAGCCGTGCGCCTTCAGTGTGTACAGGAGCGTTGTTGGTCAGCCAGGGTTGCAGCAGAGGAAAGAATGCTGGCCGTGGAAAGGAATGCAGGGCTGATTAGCGCTGCTTACCTGTAAGTGAACTGGACGTGCCGGCGTGTGATGAGACCGAGGAAACAAGGGAACAATAGGACAGTAGAGATTCCTTTCCACGGCGCATTCCAGCAATCCTGCAGCCGGGGCCCCCTGCTCAGAGCTTTGATGAACCCTCCTCACGGCTTCCTGGGATTGTCGCTCCTCCACAAACACAAAAACATAAAGCGGTCGGTGAGCGGGGCCAGGGAGGAGAGAGCACGGCCCTCCTCAGGATGTCCTGTTTTGATTAGCGTTAGCATCCTAAATGCACCATAGAAATATTATTCTAACACGGAGAAGAGCTTAGTGGTGACACATCCAGTTCTTTCCAGTGTGTGACCTCCAGGGTCAGATACAGTACAATGAGCCAAGAATCAAAGAGGTGCTCCTCACACAGTGATCTGACTGAGGAAATCATGTGAGGAAAACAAGGCGATAAAACGATAGGGAGAGGTTTCAGGGTCTGTCAACAGGTGGAAGTTTGTCAGGCCAGTGCTTTTAGAATTGTCTGACAGTTTCTGGAATTATTATATTAATATCTCATTGGCGGCATCTTTAAAAATGGTAACTGTTGTTTAATAATAAAAACTGTTTTTATTAGGATGGCAGGAAGTGGTGTAGTTTTTTTTTCCTAAATGAAGCAGATATTCCTCCTCAAATTAGAAGAGGGTGTCAGTTTGTCCAAGAGACAAAAACATCAAAGTGGGTAAACACAGATATATTTGTGCACATAAGCTGGGAATCAAACTTGTGTTTTTATACTGCCATGTGAAGCATTTTTCAAAAACTTTAATGCTTGATTTAATAGCTGTTGTTCAAGTCATCCTTTTCTGAGACAGAGTTAGAGAACTAAGATATAAAACGTTTAATGAAACAGCCAAACAGAAATGTCTAAAAGAGCCTTTAATCTCATAAAACTGAGTTAATATCAATGGCGGAAATTCTTAATAAAGGTACAATAGTTTCCTTTAAGTAAGTACCTTAGTTCTGTATTTTGAGCACCAGCTCTTCCACACAGTGTCCTCTTTCAGCAGCCTACACTACATCTTTCCTGTCTCTTGTGGAATCAGAGAGCAGTGAAGCATTGCAGCATGGTTTGTTGTTTTGCTGGTGCTTGAGGGCTTTAGTTTGACAGGAGGGCACCACTTTGTTCACCTCAGTGTCCAGAAGGGACCCCTAGGGGCCTCTGGGCCTGGACGTCTCTGTCAGGCTGTGGCAGGACTGGGGCAATGGGGGGGCCCCGCTGCTGACTGGGTCAGTGGACAAGCTAATCGATTTTATCTCCGTTTCACACACCACGCCAAACCCCTACTGGCCTGATATTCACATGTTCACTGTTCAGGGGATTATGCTCCTTCCATCTTCTGTCCTTCTTTTCTTTCTCCTTCAGTTTCCTTCTCTTGCTCTCCCACCACATTTCTCGTGTTTCTCATTTGGCTTTATTCTGCTGTGTTTTGTCTATATCTCTTTCACTCTTTATCTCCCTCCCTCTCTCCTCCTCTCGCTCCATCTCTCTTTCACCCTCCTTTTGAAGGGAGCATTTTAAATTTAGCCTCCATGCCCGTCTCTGCCTTGGCTCTCCCCTAGAGGGAGGCTGGTGGGCAGTCGGAGGAGCCCTTGTTTTCTCGGCCATTCCTCTGGATGAAGCGTTGGAACAAGGGAATGAAAGCTTTGGGAAAGGTCTGGAAACTTCCCATTCATCAGTGTAAGGAGATACCGTGCTGACAGTTAGCAGACGGCCAGCCAAGTACAACACGGGACAGTCGCGTGGGCCTGCAGCGCTTGGCTCAATAGACAGACAGAGCGAGACCAGACCAAACACCCCACTCATCATGTGTTAGCATTTTAACCATTTATTCAGATTCTCTTGCGCGGAGTGATCCAAGTGCGAACAGTAGAATAAGTGAATGATTACGGGTGCAATCATAACTAATATAGTAATAAAGGAGAGCAGGGGGCAACAAAGTGTAGCACTGCAGACAGATAATGATTACATGCTGTCATTTAAGTAGTGGAACAAACTGGGGTTAGTTTAGTTATTTTCTGATTTGGCAGAATTAGCCTTTTCTATTTTTCAAGGTCCTAAAAGTGAACTACATGTTGACAGTAAATGATCTAGGATTCTTCATTTAAATTCTCTATTTTCGTCATTATTTGTGTGTATTTATTTACTTTTTTTCTTGTCCTTTCTCTCGTCTTTTTAGCCCCTCTGGCACACCCTCTCAACATGCCTTCCCATCAGCCACTGCAGCAGGGCACAATGCATGCATACCCTCAGGGGCAGTAATACATGTATGAAAGTAAAGATTTATATGCACCCATAAACCCATGCACCTAGCCGTGTTGGAATATTTATCCATCCTTTGGACACAAAACACTCTCGTACATACATGGGCCATGTACCTGTGTAGGCCGAGCTGGGATGGGACGGTGCACTGACCGGGCGGTGCAGGGTGAGACGTTGCAGGTGTGAGCCTGTGTCTCTCTGCCCAGCCATTAATCGCTGCCATCTGACAGTTCAATCTACGAGGGGCCGAGCGGAGCAGCCGGCTGGTTACCAGGGCAGGTCATTACTGAGCTTGGAGGCAGCCAATCGCATCAGCGATCAATGACAAAGGCTGTGGAGGGGGAGAGTGCTAAAAGTGAGAGAGAAGTAGAGGGAGGTAGGGTTGAGAAAGATAGAGGGTGAGAGAGGCAATGGAGATGTAGGGATGAATGGAGGGGAGAGGAGAGCTATACAGCAAGATAAAGGTAGTTCTGCTGCTGAAGGTCAGTTCTTGGTTGTGGCGTGGATGACAAACAGGCTGTCAGCTGCCAAGAAATTGAGATATCCATCTGATGCTGCACAACAAAAAATATGGCCCCTTGCATGTGCACATACATAAATGCACACAGACACAGTCATTGCCTTAGCAGCTTGATTGAGAATGCAGCAGGGGAATTTAGTGTGAGCTATTGTTTTATGAATTCCATATACAAGGTGTTGGCAGTCTGCGCCGCTCTTTTAGTGGTCAGTTCAGGCTGCACTGTAGTAAAAGTAATGACTGGCTGTGAGTAAAAAAATAAAATAAAATAAAAATCAGTTCAAGAAAGCACCACAACCCCCCCCTGTGGCCCCGCCTCCGCTGCCCACCACGTTACCACGGGAACAGCTGCCACGGCGAGGTCCGTCCAGTGGTGTTTACCCAACCCTGAGAAGTCAAACACAGCCTCCCTCTAACAGAAGGAATTCCATACGCTTTACGACATTTATCATATTTCATAACCCAGTAAATGTCATTTTCACCTTCTCACCCGTGTTTTTTGTCAAACTTTTTATTTTATTGTATTTTTTTAAAATGTTGACGAGGGGATTAATTGATGTTGTGGGTGACAGTATTTGGCCGGGGCTCTGATAAAACAACAGGGCGAGCTCTCTTTTCTCCCCAGAGGCCTGGAATAGCAGAACTGGTCGTTTATCCTGCACTATCTCTCAGCATGTCCACTGGTCCTCTCTCCCATACACACATGCATGCACGCACGTGCACACACACACACACACACACACACACACACACACACACACACACAGGCCATCCCAGCGTAGACACCACTGAGTGATGATGAGTCATTATAGAGAGTGTGCACTTCGACCTCCTCCAGTCTTTATGGATCACTCTCTGGCAGAATCATATTCCCTAATGCCAAGTTCCTGTCCATCTGCCTGCCTGTCTGTCAGACAGTGAGTCTCTCTCTTCCTCTCTCTCCCATACTCTCTGTCCCCTGAGTTTCACACACCAGTTCATCCCAGACATCTCTGTCTCTGTTTATTTTAATAACAAACAGGAAAAATATCTCCTTTTTCCCATTACCAAATGTTTGAATGTGATAGTTTTCATGTATTCCATAGTGAGAATAGTGAGAATAATGGACAAGTGATGATTTGTTCTACCATTATTTTTAGATGAACTTGAGAAAGTTGTCTGTTATCCAAGGGTGTGGCAGTTTAGAAGATTAATTATATCTATTCATCCTAACCTACCATGTACTTCAGTGTTGAGATTGGCATGCAGCTACACTTTAGATGAATTCACAGTAATCCAATACATCTCTTTGCATGTAAGTGTTTTACACCCATCCATTTCCTCACTTGCATATGGTCATGGTAATTGTGTAGTGTGCAGAGCAGCAAGGGAACGCAGAGGAAAGCAGTCAGTTTGGGTTTCTACATATCTTTTTCTCTTTTTCTTTGTTACTTTGTTAATCCAATACTACCACTATGTCAAGGGTATTCTGTGTAGATCAAGCTGCTAATATGTTTTATGTGTGCACTAGCATTTGATCCTTCTCTCAACAAATGCAATTTGTTTGGCCTGATTTGATCAGTTGCAGCTGCATAGTTGCGTGCAGGCAGGAGCAGGTAAACCTTCCATACGATAGGAGTTAAAATGTTTTTCCGTCTGTGCGAGGGGAAACTCTATTACAGGTGTCCTGCACTACGGGCCCTGCTGGCTCAGATGAAATGCTCTTTGGGTGTTAATGCAATTTTGTTTTCGCCTAGCCTGGAGACTAGCCACCTCTGGGGTTTTAAAACTGGTTCTGAAAGGCAGAAAACAAAGTCTGGAACTAAACCATACAATTACAGCGGTGGAAGCTTTGAAGGGTACTTCCTGATGTAACATAGTAATCTCCCAAGGGACATCAGAGAATCATTCTGTATAATTTTGGTAATGTTTTTGTGGAATAAGCATTGTTTTTGTGCACAGTGCATACGATATGCAAAGTGGCACTGCTGTGCAGCCAATGAGGTAAACATTGTGTGCCTTTAACATGGAATGTAGTGTATAACACTACAGCAAGCAGGAATACGCATTGGTAACATGAAAGCTGATGAAATCAGGAAAACATGGTTGTTTGACTGAGGTATAAAGCTTTCTATTAAGAGTCGAGTAGAGGGATCCACAGGGCGAGCAAGTTTCTGTTTCTTTGTGAAAAGAACATGCGGGATTTGACAACCAGCTGAAATCGTTGCAGTGTACGGTGCCAAAATCCACTACTGAAAAAGCTAGGCTTTCATCCCACAGCTTGCAGCAGAGGTGCTAGGTCTGTAGCACCAATAACACAAGAAAAACAATTCCTTGCTGACAAGCAAAGTTGAGACAATTACCAAGGTAATATCTGGTTCATAATGTATGCTTTCTCTGCAGCTGTCACCATTAACGCATCATTCACTTTGACTGTCAGTTCTGAGACTTCATGTTTATTTTAATCTTATATAATGTGTGACCTTTATCTGCATATTTTATCTTTCTTATGTTTTTGTGGTGACTTTTCACTCATCCAACTATTGGTAAAACAGCAATATTGCAACGACAATCTGGTTGTCATAGGATTTTCTTGATAAGAGCATGGTTACAATTTACAATACGGTTACAATAATTTCAGCATTCATTAGACAAATAGATTCTTTTGACATTCAAACTTGGCTTATTTTGTGGTCGTTCAAACTCACATTAGGGGCAAAATGCGCCACAGTCTTCACCCGATTTATACACCGCTGAAAATATGGCTGGCCTTGCAAAACAAGTGACCCATTTCAGCCCCTTAAGGGTTCAGAGACATAGGGTGCATGCTAGCTGTCACATCATCAGGCAGCCCAGAGCCCCACAGATCAAATACAGGTATGATTTATATCCGCTGTCCCAGCCTTCACACTGCATGTTCTCCTGCACTGGAGTTGTTGGCCAAACCCAACTGAAGGAGTAATTTGTCTCCTTACATGTGTAGGAGGTGAGGGCCGAAGGTCAGTGAAATGAAAATGACCAGACCTGACTTAATTGTTGTATCTATTTGTGGTTCGAGACAGGATGTCTGTCTGAATGTATATCTGTCTATTTCTCCATCTGTCTCGCTTCTGTCTTGGCGCCGTGTTTTGTGTCAGTGGGCCGAGACCCTCTGGCTGCAGTCAGCCATTATGGGCACTGATCTGATCCAGCAGGAGTACAGGGTTCACTGAAGATATCTGTCTAGTACAGATAGTATCATTATCACAACACGCAGCCTGATGGAAAAGTTTCCCCTGGTTTCTCTGGTCCGTGTTAATGGTATTCTTTATTTTTTAAGCTCACAAAGCTAAAAAAAAACAACAATTAGTTAGTGTGGCATTATTATCAATTTGTGTCTGTATTTTTATATGGTGTAAAGTATAACAAATACACTAATGATTCAGATTTGATGCTCGGACACCTTTATGCCTCCAATTTCCGTGCTGGCTTGGCACATCTGACAGGGTTAAGCCAGTAAATTGTGCAGAGAAATGCTTCCTGTGCATGATTACATTTATCATGTATAATTAGGAAGTTCTGCTCTGTCTACACATGATGACCTTTGACCCTGAGTGTGACAGTTGCAGGCTGGTGTTGCCAGACACCCAAATGTGCTGTCCAGGTCGTGCTACTCCACAAAGTCTGGTTTCCGGTACGAGATCGAGTGTCTTAGATTGGCGTTCTGCCTGAGCCTTTTGATTTGAGAAACTTCTCTGTGATTCCTTTTTTTCCCATTTGGACCACAATCTCCGATAAAATGAACAATACTAAAATTGAATTTTATACAGATGTAGATTGGTTCTTTATACTGCTTCATATAGTTATGGAAAAATCCCTTTCAAATACCTCACTGGCAGATCATCATTGTTAAACCATGTCAATATCCAAAAAGGATATTTATTTATATTTATATATTTATATATATATATATACTTCGTTTCATATTCTTTTTATTTCTCTTTTATTTATATTCTACTGTTTATTGTTCTTTCTCAAAGACTTTATCAATCAGTGCAACAAAAAGTTATTTCCCTTTATGGATCAATAAAGTATTCTGATTCTGATTGATACATACACACACACACACACACACACACACACACACACACACACACATACACATACAAGTGTAATTATTCACGTTAAACAAGGTTGTTGTTTTATATATTATTTAAAGAGGTAGCTGCAATGCTCTTTTTCCACTGGAGATACATATATGGGATGGTGAAGACAAAAAGGATTGCTTTTGTGTAACAATGTTCAATGATGTTCAAGCATCTGTACAACAGATAAATGCCAGTATCTCCTCTAGTGGGGTCCCCTGCTTGTTACTTTATTTATACTACAGTGAATGTAACTCACCCTTTAGTGAGGCCGTAATGATCATTGAGACTACATCATAACCTGTAGTCACCCTTGCATGCAGAAGCAGCATCAGTAGTGTGAAACCCTGAACTTTTTCTTGACTTATGGACGTGTGTGCATGTGTGTGAAACTTCAAACTTGATGTCTGTGACCCCTTTGTTGCCTGGGCTATAGTTTTCTAATGATTTAAACCCTTCTCTAAATCTTAGTCTTTCTTTCTTCCTTTGTTTCCTTTCCTTTATCTTCCTCTCCTCTTGCCCATTGCTCTGTCATTTGTTCTTCCTTTTCCTTTGCGCTTGTACCCTTTTTGTGTTATAATTGCCACCTATTATTTCTGTCCCAAGCCCTCATTAGTCATGTCGCTGTCAGCCGCCAGCTGCAGACACACACACACACACACACACACACACACACACAACGGCACGTATTCTTGCACATACACAGGTATGGAAGTCATCAAGGCAAGGTCAAAGGTCTGCCTCATTACCTAGCTCCAGTGAAAACTTTAGGTGTGTTTTATGCACTAGTATCAGAACGCAGGGGGAGGGAAATGAGGAGAGGAAGAGGGGGAACAAGGGGTATAGAAAAAGCAAGATAATGAAGAAGACTGATGTTATTTTAGGGGGGAAATAACAGAGGAGTGAATGAGTTATAGAGGGGGTTTATGGGCAACCCACGCCATACCTGTAAACCAGATCAATGTAGCTCAGTCACAAGATGGGAAATTGTGGTTAGGTGTGGAGGGTTTGAGGGGTTGAATTGAGCTGTGAGGATGAAGGCCTGCAAGTCTCACACTGCCCTACATGACTGGTGTTTCCTGACGTTAAACACAACATCTCTAAATAAAGTCATTAGGAGCAGTCCAACAGAAGCCCATTCATTCATTCATCGTCTTCTGCCCGCACACACGCACGCACACACTCTGTCTCCCTCTTTCATTCTCCCACTCACACACACACGCACACACTTACAGTGTTGAGACTGTGTGCCTGCATGGGACATGATATGCTGACATGTGACAGAAAGCAAAGCAGGAGTGTGTGTGTGCTTGTTCAAGTTCAGCTTTGCAGGTCAGGGAAGTGTCTGCGTGTGTGTGTGTGTGTGTGTGTGTGTGTGTGTGCTGAGGCGTCAGCTGGGAGCAGTCAGGGGGACACTGGTGATGCAGACTGACATGGGACATAAACACTTAGTAGTATAGTGAAGGGGCCCATTGTCTCAATCGCCGCCACGTCAGTCTCTGTGTGTAATGGAACGATCTGTCTCTGTATGTTTGCCTAATTGCCCAATCTGTCTGTCTGTCTTCTGATATGTCTATCTCACTGCTTGACTGTGTCTTTCTTTCCCTCTTTCACATAGCTTCTTTTCGGTCTATATTTACACTTTTTAGACATGAAGCATATCTTCTTATCAATTCCTGGATGGCTGTGTCGGTTTCTCGTGTGTGTGTGCTGTTAACATGTGTTTTACTGTGTCTCCTTGTCAAGTCGAGTCAAGTTAGTATGTATGATGAGCGATCACACACCAGGTGTCTCAACATCACCTTACATGAAGAGACAATATATGTGCAGGAAGACGGGAAAATAAAGAAAACAGTAGGCATAAATAAGAAAAAGACAATACAGATTTGTCTTTCTGTGTCTCAAAAAGGACAAAACATTAGATTTTGGATAACGAGAAGTGCCATAGTTAGTGGCAGGTGGAATTGTTAACAAGGCCAGTGGTACAGAACATGCAAGGGAGTTATTAGTTGTGGAATTTCAGAGCTGTGGCTGAGCCCAGAAAGGAGGTAAAGGTGTGTGGAGGATATGAGATCTTTGGGGTCGAGGTGCCGGGACTGTGATGAGGTGTGTTAGATTAATGGGACTAAAGTTGTAAGAGAGGGGAAGCTAGTAAGGGTGAGGTGCTGAGGACATGCCGGATGGCTGTGTCCATATGTGTGTGTAGGTTTTAGTTTCTGTGTAAGCCTGAATGGACATTCGTACTGTCTCACTGCTCACTGTAAGACATTCATGTTTCAATTTTTTGGTGATGTCCTCACCTGAATTCAGACCTGAGATCCTTAACCTGACGTCCTGTAACAGCAACTCAAAATCTCAGTGTAGTCTGAAAAAAAAGGTATGCTTGTCAAATCCATACTGGGCTGGTTTATGCATTCCTCAGTAAGGTTTCATTCAGCAGCAGAAACATCTGTATGAAAGAGAAAGACAGAGACAGAAAGTATTAGGATGTCAGAATTGAGGGGTTTAAAGGCATATATGGAGGTGTTTAGAGGAGGCCAAAGTTCATCCACGGCCTGTTTTACGTGCTCGCTGCCACTCTCCACCTCGACACACAGCAGCTAGCACCATCGTTCTTTTGTCAGTTAAATACTGGTTCACATTACGTTGTCAAGTCAAGTTTCTATCCTACTTTTATAGTACTATAGTAGTGACCATACTGTGGTCATTTTTTGTTTTATTAACTTACTTCACTTACAAAATGCATATAGCACAGCTTATGTTTTATATACAATAAACATTCTTCCAAGTGCTATTTCAACAGCGTATACATTTTTCCTAAGACCCCTTTTTCTTTTTCCTTTTATTTTCCTTCTTAACACAGTTACCAGCTAGAGTTACTGGCACTGCCATGTTGAGAAACAGAGAGGCATACAGAGGGCTAAAATATAGTAATAATCCAATTAGAGTAATAAGTAGCCAGGTGATTGACACTTCAGTCAAACACTGAAGGGGTTTTTAAGGCCTTTTCTCTTGAAGGGCACGTTTCCGTATGTTAGCCTCCTGTTCACACACACGCACACTCACAGAGATGTCTATTTTAATGGCTCCAGCTTAGCTTCTCCCTTTCTCTCAGAAGTACGCAGTGTCTGTTTATTGTAGATGAGGTGTGGATGTTTATACTCTATGGAGCAAAACAAACTAGGCTGAAGTGTGAGGTGATTCTAAAATAATCCACCCAGCTCTTTGGCAAATTGACACCGTGCAGTGGCCTACTTGTTTTATTTGTTCATTTTGGCCCTGAAAATGTACTTACTCAGTCACCTCCTTGAATAGATCTTCTTTTCCATCAGATAAACGGAAAAAAAACTAATGTAGACACCTCATGGATAATAATGACTACACTGGCTGTCTCCAAGTCTTATCTTGTTTTTTTGTTTTTGAAAACTGACATTTTGCCATTATATTGCACACTCTACTCTCTCTTTATATATATATATGTGTGTGTGTGTGTGTGTGTGTGTAACATACACACACACACACACACAAACATAATGTGTATGGATCTGTCTGGTAAGGCCTTGGCAACTGGTATGCACTACACTATTTTAAATGAGTCATTGAATTATTCTGGTATTCACATATAATTATAAATCAGAATCTGCTCTTGTCAATTTTATAAAAAAGTTGACATTGATTCAAGTTTGCGGAGGTTACATTTTGTCATGACGATTTTGTTTGGATATCTTTTCACACTGTCTAGCTTCTATTTCCCCCCTCTTGGTCGTGCATTAGCGTTTGTATAAATACATCATAGAAACTCACACAATGGCTGGGGAGGGATGGATGTCAGTGGTCAGAGCAGATAAGAATGACAAAGCTCTACACTAAGCCATGTCACCACCAGGCCTCTCACCTGCCTGTCTGTCACACAGACGCACTCAACCATCACCGAGTGATTGTTTGTGCCCATGCGTGTGTCTGTGTATGTATGTGATTGATGCGCATTCCCCTCCGTCAGCTTCCCCTCCCCTTCCCACCTCACTCCCTCTTGTCCCACCTCAGTCTGGACTGTCAGGGAAACATGAGGCCTTGGGAGATAGCAGCGTGCTCTCCCGGGCCGGGCCCTCGGCCCGCTCTGTCTCTTTTTCTCTTCCTTGTGCCAGTCACCTACTGCTGTGGGAAAAGCAGAGGAGATGAGGCCTTAAAAAACAGATCATTGTCCGCCTCCTAGATTAAAGCCAGAGAATGTGAGCATTGTCCACTGAATGGCTAAACCTTCCTGCTGTCACTCAAACGCTGCTCTGAGCGCTACTTCATGTCTAAGAGGCTTATCTGCACTGAAAGGCCCCTAGCTGCTCTGGGGAGAGAGGACGTAATGAAGCGTGTTTTTTTTTTTCCTCTGTAGGGAGAAACCTGCTGCTGGGGTGGTGGTGGGAGGGTGGTTAGGGGATTCAGGGGGTGGACTTGGCCAGTGGGACAGCTGCAGCACCAGGCCCCCCACCCCCCCATACCCCGTCCCTCGCCCCAACAGCTCCCACTCCTTCTTACTGCCCCTCTCGAAAGAACTGTCATTTATCTAGTCTCACATAAGAGGGAGTGCCGACTACGCGGCATACAGGCCTGAACCCAGCGCCAGCGTGATGGGGGGACATAGGGACATTATGTGGGGACTCGCCCAGGGACCGGCCTGTTGTCCGCGCTCAGCCGTCTGTGGGGATGATCAGCAGGCCACTGATGTGGTCCCCTCTTTGTGCTCCGCTGTTTGAAAAGGGGAAAGTTTAAGTGCTGCTCGCATTCAGGGCTGAGGGCCGGCCAGGCTGGGAGGGTTAGCTAAGCCCTGAGGCCCCTGTGTGTGTGTGTGTGTGTGTGCTTACATTATCATAGCCTGTATAAGGAAAACTGTAGGTTCCTTGGTCAGTAACAGACACATATGTACTATTACATGTCATCACATGATACATATGAAAATGGGACCTATTTATTTTGAACAAACAAAATCAGTGTTTTTGCACAAGGTCTAGTCATGCATTATTAATTAGGTTTCAACAACATAAAGAGACTTCTGCTTATTGAAAGCCTCTTTGATTAGATAGTTTCTTCAAAGTTCTTTACCCTATGCCCCCTTTTTGTTTTTTTTAACTAATTCTGCTCAATGAAGCGTTGCCACTTGTTGAATTATGCAACATCTGCCATGATCCCTGCCACTGCTGTGGCATGGCGCGCGTGGGTTTCCCCCAGTGGGTCCACATATTGGTTTCTGGATGATTTACAGGAGCCATCTAACCCTGAGCCCTGCTGTCCTGTTGTGTCTGCCCTCTGAGTGCTCTGCTCATCTATCTCTGTGTCATGACGGACACACCTGCATCCTTAGGAGCCCCCTCTAACCCATAAGCTCTGTCCACTTCCTGTCGGCAGAAGCACTATTCCATTGACACAGGTCCTATAACGTACAGAAACACAGCTGGGCTCCTGGCATATGTAGTACGTGTTGTTGAAATTGTGTTCAGCATATTACATCTTCACACAATCTTCTGTGTCTGTAGTCTGCCTATGACACTGGGTTTTCCTCTTCATTTTTCTTTTTTTTTTACTATCGCTTTGCCATATAGGGATATTTTGGAGTTTATTTGACCTGCACAGGCTTTTTCCTTCAGTGCTGACTGTGTTGACACAGAGATGTTTAAAACATGACAGAATGACTCACTTTCTGAGGACGGGGATGGTGTTTGCTGTTCTCTTCTCCCCGTCAGACCACGAGCCAAGCATGCACTCTCTTAATGCGATCTCTGACCTGGGGTTTGTGCCGCCTGCGCCTATTCTGTGCTGTGTCGCGAGGTCGAGTGGGCTGGAGAGCCTCGGAGTAAACCAGAGGGCTTGTCGGCTTGAAGGGGACGGGAGGGGGATGTTAAGTGGTGTGGCCCAGCTGTGACGGGTGGCCCAGTGGTCCATTTAGACCTCCAACCCCATGCTGGGAGATGGTACATCCTGACGAGCTCAAGGGACCCAACCCTGGTACCAGCGTGCTCTCTGCTCAGTCAAAATGTCAAAATATGAATGTCAGCTGTAGGAACATCACTTCTGCAGCATGTTAAACTGGAAGCTCCAGGTGTCCTGTGGTGTTCTATCATTTGTTTATGGCTTCAAGAGGCCTCTATACCCTCACTCTCAGTGAGGAGCAGTTTCATTTTGACTATAGTGTTGACTATGCTGCTGATATTTCCAAGTATTTCAATGCAACCTGTTGTATAATAAAGTAACAGTATTTGAATAATGCCCTTTATCTCACAAAATGTTTTTGTCCATCTCAAGAGGATGAAAATCGGATTCCTGAGAATTTGAATGCTAAATAGAAAATGATTCATGGGAATGATCGCTACATATCAATGATTTGCACAATACAATGTGTCCATGCACCCAAGAGTGATAGGTGCCACATTGTGCAGGAGATGGAGAGTGGATTTGAAGGTTCTTTTTCAGTAAACATTTAAAAGAGTGGAGAAGTGAACAAAAGCGTTAAGAAGGAGCTGTTTTGTTGCCCCTTTTTTAACCTAAATAGGCGGGCTGTCCGACCGAGGCCTTGGCTTCAAAGTATTATCCCACACACGCAATTACCATTTCTATCAACTGAGGAGAAAGATTATGCTTTTTGGGTGTTCTTCTGCGTTTCTTCCAGTGGATTCACTTGGTGAATGTGACACGTTTTGTGTCTCCCACCCCCTATTGAATATAAAAGTTCTCTATTCTCTGAGTGAGCTGAGGAGAGTCCTACAAGCGGGCTGAATAGACACTAAATCTTTCAAGGTTAAGACTTAACCTTCTCCCACTCTAATTCATCTTCAAACTTTAGTCTGAAACCAATCAATATCAGATGATTGGTAAACAATGTGCAGTGTCTGATAGGCAGGTACCAAGGGCCCTCAATGGAATTGCAAATGCTTTGTGCGTCCCGAGTCGCTTTTGCTCTAAAGCACTGTCACAAAAAGTGAAATTACCATTCGCTTGGAATGATGCCATTCATCTTTGTCAGAGAGCCAAGCTCAGCACGCAAGCCGCTCCCCTCAAATTAATTCCTTGTTTTGCATCAGCTGAATTTGCCCAAATCCAGGAGGATGGCTCCAGCTACACCTCGCCTGCATTCTTTAATGTGGCAATTCCAGCTGATTTCACTATGCACAGGGCCCGGTGGCTTTATTTACTGCCTAATTCACAAAGAAAAGGAAATAGATACGGAAAAAAGTTGGGAAAATAAGATAAATCTGGGTGTGTTCCAACCAGGAGAGTTAGAGTAGCATAATGCACATAGCTGGCACCTGAGAGCCCCGGTGTGGTGCTGTTGTTGATTTGTCATTTCATGTTGCAAGAGCTCCTGTACAAAGGCAAAGTCTTCCCAGAGGCTCTTACCCATGTAATATAAAGGGAAAGCATTGTAGAATTAATGTCTGAGGGATTCATCTGTTATTGTTATTATTATTCTACAACATGTCAGGACAGTTAAAGTATAATTTAGAGAGAAAAAGACTGTAAACAAAAATCATTTGTATTCCTTTTTTATCAACTTTTTGATGTGCAACCCCCAAGAAAAATGCACATCGCTGCAAATCACTCTACATTTTGTCAAAGAATAAAGACAAAATTTCCCCACCGAAGAACACATTTGGAATACAACTCTTTAATAAGAAAAGTCGCTTAAATTAGTGGAATTCTCCCTTCTTTTTGGATGTGAAAGAAAGAGAAGTAAAAAAATTGCCACTAGGGGGCTGAGACTTGTGCCTTCCTTCCCTCTCTCCTGTGCCTGACTGAAGTCTTCTCTGCTGCCGGGTAACCCGGCCCTGCTATCATAAGCCATCCAGCATTTTAGTGGTCACATCTTTGTTGTTTTCTCTCTCCAGCTCATAGATGTTATCCCAGTGTTGTTTCATGGTGCAGAGCCGACAGTGACAGCAATGATGAGATTTTAAAGAGCGGGTTGTCCTCTCCGTTCACTGTCCTCTCCCCGTCGAACTGAAATGCTAAAAATGGTTTCTAGCCTAATTTATGGTTGTGGGGTCTGTGACCATTGATTTGTGATCCCCCTATGTTTGTGTTTTTGGAACACGGCTTATTTTCTTCATCTTATCTGCTGGCAGATGGACAACATGGTTTGACAGGGTTTATTTAGATGTTTGCTATTTCCGGCACAAAGTATGATGGAGTGCAATTACCAGGAATGTAGAGTAAAGCCCTGGGGTCAAAGGCCTTTTCCTGTCTCCCTCCCTGGCATGAGTAGACCAAAGTCTCAGAGCCCAATTCCATGTATAGGTTAGACTGACATTTGTGGCATTTCTATGCATAGCAAAGGGAGGTATATGCCCACTACAGTGTACATTTTAAGAATCTGAAGAAGCTCTTGTTTGGAAGAATGTGATCAGGCATGGTGACGGTGGAAGAAGAGGAGAAGAGTGGAGAGGAGCTAGTGGAGATAAGTGGGTCAGGCCTGAGAGACTGTTCTTCACCTCAGACACCTGCACCTCTCCACAGATCCCTCATCAAGGACTCACTTTGTCCCGGGGCTGCGCCATTGTCTTCTGAAGGGCCCTCCAGACTTTGCTCTGAATACCTCCCTGTGCTACTCCAAGTGGACTCAGCCCAGCTCTCCCTAAGAGACAGACAAAAAAGCGGATTCCAAAGCGCCGGCCCCTTGGCATTCCCCTGCCTTTGGGAGATAAAGAGGGGAACTTCGGCCTGATTCACTCCTCCACCCTTCATCCCTCTCCACAGTCCCCCCCAAAAAACCAGGAGATGAGGAGGAGGAGGAGGAGAAAAAGAGGAGACTTTCGAGGGGGTAGTGGAGGGGTGGTCTCAGGGTCACAGAGTGATTAGTGAGGAGCAGAGTGGTGCTCCTTTTCCCCTTTGGTCCTCCTCCTCTGTGGTCACTGAGAAATGACTTCCACTGGGCTTACTGGGGAGTGTGGGTGGAAAGGGAAGTGGAGGAATTATTCCCTTCTGTCTGTCTGTCTGGACTATATTTAACCTGCCTGACAAGATGGATGTTTCCAACGCATTTCTCCCCTCAGCATAAATGAAGCCATTATACTCTCCTCTCTTGTCATCTCCTTTGCTTTTCATTTGAATCCGAGAGTTTATGATGAAACGTCAGGAGGACATACAGAACAAGTTTAAAATACAACCTGAGCCCAAATGCAGACATGCTGGGTCACCGCAGGCTCTGGTATGAATGTGTACGCACATTTTACTCCTTTATTTTAAGTGTACATCAGCACACTCATACACAGACACAAGCATGTAGTAGATGTCATTGTGCCCCGTAGACTTTCTTTTAATATAGCGCATGCAAATACATGCTGTCTCTCAAAAGTACAGCTAGGCTCACACTGGCATTTGTACATGGGATACATACGCATACACATAGTTCTGGTGTGGCCGGCCGGTGCAGGCCATACGAGTTGGAAGTGATTAGGGAGAAATATGCCTGTCTCCCTGTAATGTCAGTAATAGGCAGCAGCACATCAAAGTCCAGGCCTGTCAGAATGATCCGGATCAAACCGGCCCCCATCTGGAAGCCATAACTGACTTTTCACTCATTTAAACACTCTTAAAACACACTGAACAGACATGGAGCTCCCGTCTCTGCTCACCACTCACCACCACTCATATCAGCACCCGCTGGCCTGTGTGTGTGTGTGTGTGTGTGTGTGTTACTCTCTCCCTCTCTCTCTGCATATTGTCCGTCTCCGTATGTATTTTCACATTTAATGGTAAGTCCATATGTTTCACATGTGCGTATTAGGCTACTCCTAATTTTTGATGATTAATGTTTTCAGTCACAATTTCAGCCTCTTTTAACAGATTTTAGAAGAAATAACATCTACACAGTACTAATGATTCCGTTTTGACAGTTTAAAGTGAAATCTATACATTGCCTAATGCACAGGCATTTATTTTAAAAGCAGCACAAACATCTGCTGAACCATGAAATCTAAGATAATATTATTTTTTCTCGGAAGGCAAAATTGAAATTAAGTGCGGGGCCTGTTTTTCTGCTTTAGCAAAGAGGCAAAGATAAGTATCTTGTCTGTGCGAAAAAGACGCGGGGCATTCTGAGACAATGATGCAGAGTGCTTCCCTCTTTGCCTGTTTGCTCAAACCGTGTTGACTGGACTCCTGGACATATATTATCTTTCCAAACACAAGTCGGACACAGCTCTAAGTGTATTTTAATTGGCTTTGAGCCACCTTCCTAAAGCAAACAGCTGGCGGTGTAGCTGGTGGTGCGGTGTGCTTGGTTACTGACTGGTGGCCAGGAGTGGGGTGGAGTCCAATTGCCTGTCTGTCCACTCCGACTACAATCAGCCCATTACAGGACTCCATTATGCCTCTGCGTGTGTGTGTGTGTGTGTGTGTGTGTGTGTGTATGTGTGTGTGTTTATGTGCGTTTCTTGAATCTGACTGCGTGCCTCACTGTGGGTGAGGCGTACAGTGGATATCTGCGTGTCACTCTGGGGTGTTTCGCATTTAAGCAGCGCACACTCGCTACTGTAAAAGATCTTAACGCCTGGCAGATAGCATCTTGAGTGAAAGTGCAAGTGATTTAATAAAAACAATTCAAGTAGGCATGTCAGCAGGCAGCCCAGGCCCCTGCTGCGCCCGGACAGGGAGTGGGCCCTCTCTCATATCGTCCACCAGACAGGGCTTCACAGACCGCTGATGCTGCTAACGCTCGCTACTTTTCATTCCCAACTTTCTTTCCTTTTTTTCAAAAACACATCGCCCGTGGATCCGAAATGCCAGTTCCCACCAACGAAAGATGCAACATTTCTTGTGTTTAGTTTTTTTTAAAATGTATTTTTTGTTTTATACGTCCTCTGTGACTTTGTTTGAAAGGTTGACACAGGAGTACACAGTCGCTGGCCACCATTGTTAAACAGTTATGTCTGTTGTTGACGCTGGCTGTAGGGTAAAAAACACGGCTTGTGTTTGTGAACTGAGAGCCGGAAGAAAATGGAGCGAAGTGGTTTGGAGCGAAAGGAAGAAGGGATTGCAAGCTGAAAGAAAAGGTTTTCAGAGTCTGAGCTCAGCATGTGGAGAAAAGCCCTAAAAACTATTCTTTTTACAAGAACCAAGGATCTCACTCCTAACATGGCCAACTCCACTCTCATAAAATCTATAGACATCAATTATAAAACACCCAGGCCCTTATGAGTTGCTTTGCCCGAACCCAGCAACGGGGCTGTCTGCCTCCAAATCCCCTCTGGAAGTCTTTGAAAAACAAAGCAAGTCTTCACTTCAACCTCATTAACTAGTTATAATAAACAAAACAATGTGTTTTTAATGGTTGACGAGTCCCGTCTCCCCCTTTGCCTCCCAGCTCTGGTCCAGAGCGACTGGCCAGTGGTGGGTTTCCCATGACTGCAGCTTGCGGTGTCACGATGATGGATGGGCAAGGTTGGTGGGGGCTGCCTCTCACCCCTCTCCTTTGGGACATCCCATGGACTGACAGGCACATTGTGGCGCTCGACCCGTGCTGACGTACTGCTCCGCCCGCTGGCACGACCACAGAGAGCCCCACAAAATGCCCGCTTTTCCACTTTCACCTCACGCGCCCATACAGAGACGGAGAAACACACTCAGAGACACATGCATGTGGGTATACAAGAGGACACTCATATACAAACTCAATGTAACTTTTAATTGTTTTCTTGTTACATCAAAATTAGCATGTAAAGTGTGTAAAAAGAGACCCAAATGCAATACTGCATATATGGGGTCAAGCAAAAAATGACGCCGCCTTGGCTGGGTGTCTGGATGAATGGTCACCTTTTTAAGGGTAATGTCAAATTCTTAGTTGTGCAAATGTCAGTGGTGTAGCTTTTGGTTAGCGTGCAGAGCGACCACCTGTACCCTGGGGACCCCTGCCGGCCCTCAGTGGGGGAGACATTAGCTTCCTGATGAATAAACACCAAAAGAAGCTCAGCAGCCACAACACACACACACACACACACACACACACACACACACTCCCAATGCCGTTACACAAGCGTAAGAGTACCACATGTGCAGACACACTTCTCTCTCTTTCTCTGGGTCTTTCCTTCTCTTCCCCTCTCTCCGTCTGACTCATTCAAACACACTCCACACCACACAGAGCTCCTCTGGAATAAAATTCTCCCAGCTAGTGTAAAACAATCCAATAACAGCTAGCACCTCTCAAAATAAAACAATAGCTTAGCTCACGCTGGTGTTGTAAAACAGCTCAGGCCATTACAAGCATGTACATGTAACCAAACTGTAAATTTGCCCTTAGGGTAATAGCACATTTTTCCTTCATTGGGTGATTTTGGGATTATAATAATAGCGATGTGTGTGGTGTGCAAACGTAGTTTTTTTAACGTTGTGTTTTTTGCAAGTACATGCTTCTGGTTCCAGTCGTTGCAGCAGAAATGTTGCCAAGTGAGCTACATCCTTTTTCAGCGTTCATATTTTTTCTTCATTAGGTCAAAGGTCATTTGAATAGAAGGATAAGATACAAGACTCGGGCAGATCGAGTGTGAGGGGTGCGAGTGACCATGACCCCTGCGACACTGTTCAACGTGTTTGTAAACAGGATGTCATTAACACTGGGAACTGGCCAGGCTCACAATGACTTTTGTCTTCTTCGGTGTGTGTGTGCACTTTGTGAGGGGATGGAGTGCGGGTGGGGGCCAGAGAGAGAGAGAGAGGGTGGTGGGGTGAGGTTGATAACATTTCAAATAAAACACCTTGCATACTTCCACTGATAAATCAGCACCCTCACAGTTTTCTCAGAACTGCCCTTGTACTTTTCTGTCCAAACAACATCCAGGTTAACTTTGTCACATCAGATAAGCACCAGCTAATGTGATGAAATTTACGGCTTGACGTGGCTGCTGTACTAATACAGCGGTGGATTGTGTGAAGCTGTACTAAGTGCACTCAACTGTCAGCTCTTATTGTGGTGTCAGTCCTTCCTTCTAATTAGTGTCCTCAGCAGGCAGGAAGTGGGCCTGGGCTGGACTAATCTGTCAGTGAGGCCAGACCATCCTCGCCCCAGCGACTGTTTCCTTAGATAAACCCAGAGCCCTTTATCTAAAAGAGTTGTGACACTCGGGGGGTCTGGGAAGCCCCTAGTGATTCTGTTATTACTTCTTGGTTCTACATTTTATACATATAACCCGAACCAGAATGGAATTTGGTCTGTAGACTTAATTTTTTTAAATCTTAGATGCAATAGGAAGATTGGGGATTTCTGTGAGTTGGCCTCTTGAGGCAGTGCGTTCACATCATGGTACTGATTGCCGTGGTGACAGGTGTTGATTGAGCATGAGAGGGAGGAAGCGTAGTGAAGGACACTTCCTGGCAGACAGTTTTATCAGCGAGGGAGCGGAGGGGTCAGAGAGAGGGTGGATGAGGTTATCGCATTCTGGTAGTCATGTACTGTATGCAACTGGTGTGCAGAGAGCCTTCGGAGGCCTGGCAGCAGCCCAGCCTTGCTGACCAAGGTAAATGTCTCTTTCATATAAACATTGTGTGAGTTATAGCCACATGTTGGGACTATCAATTACACAAGTTGTTTTTTTTCTTCTTGGTTTATACTGTGCTGCTATGGTTCAATAGGTTATGAAATAGGTGGAAGGGCTTTCTCGGGTATGTCCAGAAGGGACCTGAGGTTGTTTGTGTATTGTCTAAGGGCGCAGACACATCCTGGAGAGATATCTCATTCTTGTACAGATTGCCAGGCTGTCTTTTAGTGACTAATGTGCGAAGCAAACGGCCATTTTAAGAAGCAAGATGTATAGTTTAAAGACTTTTTTGGCTCATCGTCACAGCAGTCACAAAACAAAGTCAAGTAATGGGCTTGGGCAGGAAAAGAGAAAGTGAGAGAAGAGGAAAGGGAGAGTGATGGGTGTGCTTTTCCTTCCCCACTGCCTCCTTTGCACCTCCCCTCCCTCCGTCCTTCTCTCCCTCCTTTCCTCCCTTCCTTCTCTCACCACCAGCGGGGTCCAATTCCTCCACTTGAGCGCTCAGGGCCAGCAGCGTGCTGATTAGACCCACACCCCCAGCCGCGCTTCGCCGAGGACTCTGCAGCGGGACGACTTCAAATGCACCTCGCTCCTGCCACCCCAAATAAAACCTGACTGGTCCTAATGGACACGTTTTAATCTCCCTGGGTTATTTGAAGATTTCTCCAGCCCGCTGCTGGCCACAGCAGAAACAAATTCCTCTCGCTTTGTTGATTAAAACACTGCCTCTCCACCGTTGCTTATCGTCCAGCAACGAGCCGCTCTTTTTAATTAAAAGTGAGACACCACAAGTGTGCAATTAACAGCTGGTAATTATAGAGCTCTTCAGAAGTGCAACACTCCACCTTCATTTCAATTATATAATGGACAAGTGGCTTTTTGATCTCCAAATTAGTGAACTCTTGTAATATTTGTTTTGTGGCAGATTTGGAGGGTTAATAGTGGCCTATGGTGGCCTCCCTCCTCCATGATTGATGTAAGAGCAGAAAGAGGGATATTAAAAACTGGAACAGTCCATCAGGAAATGCAAATCGCACCTTCATGTTAATGAGCAGGCAATGGGTCGGGCTGGCCAGCCGTGGCGTTTCATGTGGGAAAAACAAGCGCCCACTCTGCCGCAAACTGATTAGTACATTTGAATTTGAAAGTTTAATTAAGTGCTTCTAATACAGATCGTTTTGGAGAGTGACACATAACATTAAATTGTTTGATACTTAATTTGGCTGCCTTTTGATTGCAAAGCAAGCACGGGTAAATTTGCCAACGCAAGTGTGGAAGCAATGAGCGCTATCCCTAAGGAGGCAGAAGCCATGGACTTCATTTAAAACCTTAAAACCTTAACTGATAACTGATGAAAATGTATTTAATGACCAATGCACTCTTTGAGTGTATAAAGCGGAACACTTGTTCAGTTTTAATTACAATTGATTTCCATCTATGTACATGGCTGTGGCATTGTTCATTTAGAGTTAGCATTCTTTCACTCAACGCGGTCCATCAATATGAAAAAAAACAGATCTTGATTGATTTTTGGCTGTACGAGTGCATGCAGCAGGTTACAATGAGGCGATAATTAATTGGCTGCAACATTTTAATGTCTTTGGGGGATGCTTTTCATTCTGGCCCCTTTTACTGGATCGTCAATGTATCAAGTGGTTCAAAAGAAGTTTAATCTCCGTGTCGTTGTGATTTGTAATTGCTTTATTTCCCTGGTCAATATAGTTCTTTTAAAAATGTTGTTCTTCTGCAGTGTTAGTATAAAAGTACCTAAGTTGGACTTAGCCGTGTGCCAATTGCCTCTTTAAGAGTTGATTTGAAAATGTTGATACGCATTCATTGTGTTGAAACTTTTGACATTTTCATACATAATTATCTTCTTTACACAAATCAAATAAGATGTTATACATAATTAATTAGAAATAGTAAAGAGATAACAGGCTTTGATGAAATACAATATAAGGAAATGCAGTCTAAGAAATATATATATATATATATATATATATATATATAT
>JAVQJD010033899.1:0-13679 GCA_036023655.1 Nannoperca australis | reverse complement strand
GATGCCGGTGTCGTGCCAAGTTAAGTCCCCCTGCCAGATTCCATATCCCCTGTCCACGGTACAGCGCGTTCATTCGACAAGAGTTGAGCTACGACACTTGCTCGAAAATGGAGCTGACTCACATTACTTTGTCATCATATGTTAGTTTTTGAGAAGCTAGATCCAGTCCCATTATAATTAACTATATAATTATAACATGTATCCAAGACAAACACCCTGTCACAGAAAGTCTCCCCCCTCTATAATGCCCAGATTATGTCCTACCATCAAGTGTTTTGTACTGTATATATGTCACATCACTACAAATAACCATGGTGATTTTCAAGAGGTTTCCTCTTTCCTAGCCAAAGTTATAAGTTACTAGATACTTTCTGTGGCAGCCTGGCTGCCAGAAAAAGTATCCCCCCTCTATAATACACAGATGGATACAGGGGATACATAATCTGACATAACGACACCTGCTTACTATGGAAGAATTTTGCTGGAATAACAACCGACGGAGCGCCATCAATTACCTTTTTTTGTAGAATACTTGATGCGGCCCAGCCTCACCCAGACTCTAACTCCAGTGGCCCCCAGATAAGTTGAGTTTGAGACCCCTGCCCTTGGGCCAATATCTAATCGTATCAGACCACACCTGCCCATTAAAGGTCTTCTTCAGGTCTCAATTGTCTGTTAGGATGAGGCTAGGTCCCTGATTTTCCTCCACAACATACTCACAGCAAAATGTTCAATAACACAGTAACTACCTACTTTCTGGGACATAACTGTCAAAACATCAAATCTGTGGCCTCATCAAGCTAGTCATGGTTTTCTTTACACATAATTTGGAAACAGCAGATGTTTTCCCTACATAATGAAAATATCATAACAATCAGTCTCCAGGTCCAGCTCACCAGAAGTCCAATACTCACTAAAGCCAGATCTTCAGCATCCACCACCACCACCAGTGTCTAGACTTCATCAGGGGGTTTCCTATACTGCTCATGACTTCTGTACTCCCCTTAAAAAATGATGATGTCACGATGGGGTCTAATCACCAAACACATCTCATCATTATGCACATGTCATTATATTGAAGTCTCTCCTAACTGAACTCAAGATGCAATTAAAATGCTCATTGCCAGAAGTGCAGTAAAACCATTTCATGTCCATGTGACAGAACAAGCACATTCCCAAGTCCTTGAGGCTGTTTGTACTGTAGTACAGTCACGGCTTTACTCTGACCTCTTTCAAGCAAGAAGGCTCAGATCAACTAATGCTAACATATTAGGGAACAGCAGGGAACACTGCTGTTCCCTGCAGCGTGAAATGCACATCTATTTATTCTGAAACATTTGGAAAATTATATTTCTGGGAAGTTTAACTTAATTTCCCTGTGCTTTTCTGCCCCCCTTCTCCTTTATATTGGAATTGCAATTGTTTAGTCTGTACAGAACGGACAGCTATAAGTTGTGAAGTTATAGCTTGTGGTAATTTAGATAATAAAGTGTATTGTTCAACCAACAATATTCTGCCTCATTATCTTTAATAACCACATATTAGAGACCCATGTCAAAGAGAGTAGCATCGAATATATCATTGTCTCCTGTCTGTTGTTGCTATCAAAATCCATCACCCTTATTGAAATCCTGATCCATCACGTGTTTACTTCTCTCTTACCTCTCTCTTTTTAACCCCGTCAGCGCCAGTGTGTGCAGTATGCTCTTAAGGCCCGACCATTGCGATGTTATATTCCCAAGAACCCCTACCAGTATCAGGTGTGGTACATCGTCACCTCCTGCTACTTCGAGTACCTCATGTTCCTTCTTATTATGCTCAACACCATGTGTCTGGGAATGCAGGTATGAATGCAACACATGTCAAGTATATATTTTTGATTAATTTGAGAAATTATAATGATCACAAACTGAGAGCTAACATACAAGTGTAATCACTCTGTCTCACTTTATATTTATATTATAATGTGTTCTTTTTCAATTTGCAGCACTGTAACCAGTCAGATCACGTTACTCACCTGTCTGACATGCTGAATGTGATTTTCACTGTGCTCTTTACTGTGGAGATGATCCTCAAACTAATGGCTTTCAAAGCCAAGGTGAGTCAAAAGTCAAATTATATATTAGCCAGATAAATTGCCAGAAAAAGCATTGATTGGGAGAAGCTCGGACCACAGTGTGTCCCATTGTCCTCCTTTTTATATTTTTCCATTTCTTCATCACCTGAAGTCAAGCAAGACTTTGAATAAATACCTAATACCTATGGTCATGGTAACATACTGACAGTCACCCAAAGTACTCTGATATAAAGTTTAGAGTTTACAGTATGGCAGACTATTGGTATCATTAGCATTAGCTGCAGGACACCAGTAAGCAGCCAGAGAGCATGTAGTTCTATAGTTTGGTTGGAGTCATCTGTGATCTGTCTCTTTGTTTCTTTTAAAAACGGCTGGTAGGACTGCACGTGTATGAGAATAAACATAAGCATGCATGCATCATGGCAAGTGACATCCCCAGACAAATACACATCAAGACTTCTTCTTGCTTTCTCAAAGGGTTATTTCGGAGACCCCTGGAACGTCTTTGACTTTGTCATTGTCATTGGAAGTGTGGTGGACGTGATGCTAAGTGAAATTGATGTGAGTACCATGCCTTGCTCTCTTTCTATTAATTCATTTCAATTTGCTTGTCAGATAATGTTGCCAAAGTGTCAAATAATAATGATATTAAAACAAGAATAAGAATGAAAAATAATAATACAAAAATAAAAGATTGTTATATTAAAAAACAGGAAAATAGCAAAAAACTAAAGTGACATTTGGGAAAAACCAAGTATTCAGATTCAGAATCAGAACCAGATTTATTGCCAAGTAGGCTTACACATACAAGGAATTTTTTTGGTGTATGGGTGCCAACAAGAGCATAGACATATACAGAAAGAATTGAAATAAAACCATATTGATATGCTCTGATATGACTTCTCTCTGTCACATTTTATAAGGAAGTGCATCTGTCTCTACCTTACCTGTCGCGAGTGACCAAAGACTGTCCTCTCATGATTTAGGGTCAGATAGAAGTTCCATTTGTTCCAGTGTTCCAGATAGGCATCTTTTGTTAATTGAATAATTTGGTTTACTTTGGTCTGTGGTTGAACAGTGTTGGGTGTTATTTGATCAGTAAGTCTCAGGACCAGCTGACAAAAGGGACTCTTTTTAGGTTCAGTTTGGGGGTTTGTAGTGCCTGAAATCAATCTCAGTTTGAGATGTAACCAAAATTTAAGTGTCCTTTTTTTATGTTAATAGTCAATGGGAAGCGATCTTATTCTGTCCTGCATGCATTGGTTGGTGTTTGTCATTGGAGGTTTAATATAGACCTACAGATTTGTGCATGCAGGATCTCTATGGGATGCTTGTCCTATCTAGTGTAGTCCTGATTACTCAGTGGACCCCAAACTTCACTTGCCAGAGAGAGCTATTGGTTGGATTACACTGTGAAATATTTTATTCCAAATTGCATAAAATGCTCTACATGTTTTTTGTTTCAGTCTCATTCTTTCTTTGTCACTCACTCACTCACACTTTCATACTTTCGTATGTCCAGATATTTAACCACACAGCACATCAATAATAAACACACGTTATATTTTTACATTTGGGGGAAATGCATTCACTTAACTTTAATTTAGTGGTTGCTTAACTTAATCTAACCTTAATCATAAACTCTGTCCCGGATGTGTCCTGTGACAGAAACACTGGTGAAATAAAATTTGAGCGGTGCTCGGCAGTAATTGTGCAATAGCCATTCTGAAATCTCAGGTGGACTATTAAAGACTAGCAGCTGTTTGTGAGGTCAAACTTGGCCTCCTTCTAATACATCATTACATTCAAACGGGTTGCGACATACAAATTTGTCCTCAGATAGAGACTGAAGTGAGTCCGATCCTCCTCAACAAATTGTCTATTTTAGACTCAACCAAAGTCACCACTCTATATTATCTCTCGTGTGTGTGTGTCACTGTATGTTATGTGGAGAAATGCTAAGTATGGTGGCCCCTTAGGACTAAGGATAAAAAACAAATAATTAAATATAACTTACAATGCACACTTAAGTCTGTGTTGAAATGAGTGTAGCAATCTGTAGATGTGTTTCAGCAACATAGAAAATATAAACTTACTGACGTTTTCATCAAACAGCAGTGTGTGTTTGTATAAGTGGGATAAAGCTGAAACCAAGCGCTCAGCTCGCGTTCTCTGCTGTGGCTGTCATATATTCACTGAAATTATTGATTGCTATAGTTATATATTTACTGAGGTCAGTGCTTTAACAGAGCACAGTGCTTTTATTCCAGAAACAAAGCCTGTAAGTAGAAATATCTGACAGATCAATAACTGCTCTCGCCTTCATCTCTCATGCCACATACACACCTTTAAAAGCTGGAAGCTCTCTCTTTCCTCTTTGACATTACTTCCTAAATTTGTTTTTCCCTTCCAGGCAGCTCTGGCCTCCTCTGGAGGACTTTACTGTCTCCATGGCTGCGCTGTAATTATTCACTTGCTTCACTTTTGCATGACATCCACATGTTGCATGAGATTTGTCTGAAGCCAGGGCCCCCTTTCCTAAAAGCACTATGAGGCTGAGATGTTGGTAGAATCCAACTTATCAACTTTGTTGAGCTGATGAGCTGGTGAGGCTGGTCTCAATCCATATTCAAACAATTAGTCTCAACTATTTAGTCAAAAAAACACATTGTTAAGCAAGGCAAGGCAAGTTTATTTATATAGCACCTTTCATGCAATTCAAAGTGCTCACACAATCAAGCACTGAGTTTAGGAATATGGTGTCTGCCTCAAGCAGCAGCTAAATTTGTCCCAGTTTACTTTCCGAGTCTTCCACTCACTAACATCAATTATAGAGGGCAGCAAGCTGTTTGCTGCAAAGCTTCATTTTTATGCTGAGGTATGGAACATGTCCTTTTGTTGACAGTTAAATATGTGAAGTTACTTTAAAGTGTGTTCAGCGTCTTCTTCAGCACCACAGATAGCCGCCATTAAGACACTCCAAATGTGGTGCATGGTGTGGATTCACTCTTGAGTACTGCTTTGGGAAAAGTGCAGAAAGTCGAGAACGTTTGTGTTTATCAACTGATCTTAGATGTCAAGAGTGTTGCCTGAGAGCATTAAGACAAAGTGTTTTGTGATTCTTTGTCTTGTTTAGCCCAGATTAGACCAAAGATTTACAATGAGACAAGTTGAAACTTGCAACTACTTGCAACGTGCTGGGTGTGTAATGTTCTGAAACCTGCATGTTTACACCAATGCGACTAGACGAGACAGTGTATTGTTTTCATAGCATCGACTCTATATACTTCTGTTCTACGGCTTTTCAGACTTTTTTTGTAGCTGGATATAATTTGTAGTATCTTAAAATATGAATGAGGATAGTGATATTTGCTACAGTAGTATCTCTAGTAGTTGGTCGAGATTACCGGCTGACTTTGCTACAAATTGATTGGCTGTTGAAACAGCTACGTTCTAAAACCAGCCACAAGCTGAGTTGCAGAGGATGCCATCAGCCGACTTGAGTCGAGCTGAGATAGACCATTAAAAAACCTAAATATATGTACAGTCTTTAAGACAGACCAGTTCACACCACTGCAACGTTCGTTTTGTTTCAACAACATTTACTGACACTAACATATTAATGTACATTGTTCACAGAATTGCTTTATTCTTGTTGGTTTAGCAGATTGAGTAAAACTAATAATAATTAACCATTTCCACTGTCATATTTACTTATTGTGACCAGTAAGGCAGGGAAGAGGATTCAGACAGCAAGAACACAAATATTACTTGGAGTTCTGAGATATATGAATGACAAGGGGAAAAAAGTCAGGATTTTACATTTTTGACAGCTTGATCTTTCTTGTAGAAGATAAAAGACATTTTATAAAAGTGCCTATTAAATACCTCAGAAGTCTACAAATCCTTTGGAAAGACCTTTCACATCAGGTGTGAATGATTCTGAGGGGCTGATATGTGTTGGTAATGATAACATTAAGTATTAGGCCCACATATTTGCAAATTAATTGAGCAGTTGAAAATTAGGCTAAACTAAGGAGTTTAGCCTAATTTTGGATGAATTATACTGTGTAATCATTTTCTAGCTTTGTTCAGCACTAATATTTACCTGCATGTTAAATATCTTCTTTGGTTTAAAAAAGCTCAAATGACATGATCAGATGTGGCTTTGTGACGCTAACAAAGTTTGCAACGTAATGTTACAATAGAATGTAGGTAGTAGAATGTATGTACCAAAAAGTTTGTTTGTCAGAAAGCAGCAGTACACAAAATGTTTGTTTCTGCAGGCAGTGGATCCCATGCAAGCAATCGCGGTGAGTTGCTTTAACTTTTGTGGAATTTGTCTTTTGTGGAATTTAGCACTTGACACTATGTAATGTCCAATGTGTCCTCTCTCTGAGAAGTCTTCAGAAAACATGAGCGTATCAGTCACTTTCTTCAGACTATTTCGTGTCATGCGTCTGGTGAAACTTTTGAATCGCTCTGAGGGAATACGGAATCTTCTGTGGACCTTCATCAAATCCCTTCAGGTCAGTATCATCATCACCCAGCACAACTCAGCAGTTGTGTACAGTCACTATGTCTGTCTGACACAGCATTGGCTGTTGTGTTGCAGGCTCTTCCCTATGTGGCCCTGCTTATTCTCATGCTGTTCTTTATATATGCTGTGGTTGGAATGCAGGTATACACACACACATACACACACACACACACACACACACACACCACCCGCTAATTATTATTATACTATGGCCACTGAGAATTTTCAGCTCTGATTGGCTGCAAGGTGTTTATTAACTTTTAGTTTTCAATGAATGTTCAAGTAATATTTTTGTGAACTTGGACGTAGGAAGGGAGAGAAAATGGAAGTGAATAATGAATAATGTTTTGGCCTCAATGTTAGCTTGAGTCACTCACTTTTGTAGGGACAGCTTTAATGATGTCATGTGTCAGAATGGAGCGCTTTTCTGTTTCTCTGTAATCAGTAAATGTTTTATCAACAGAATTAGATGTATGTGTAACTGACTTTTACTATTTGATCAAATATTAAGTTTTGTTGGCAAGAGGCCTTGATAAAAGAATGGGTATTATATCTAACATAACCTTTTTTATTCAGATATTTGGCAAAATTGCACTGGTTGACGGCACATACATCAACAGGAACAACAACTTCCAGACATTCCCACAGGCGGTGCTGCTGTTATTCAGGTTGGGGGTCTGTCTTTTTCTGTTACACCACTATACCGCTACTACTACATTCAAAGAGAACAGCTGCTGTGAATAGTTAAATACTGTGTTACTGAATTGAACCCCTTTCAGTCAGTACAAAGAAATAACATGCATGTAATTACATTTCGGCAAAAGAGAAAAATAATCCACATTACCACACACACACACACTAAACAGGCAGCAGTGCAAATCTACAAATCTTCTTCTTCTTCTTCTTCTTCTTCTTCTTCTTCTTCTTCTTCGTGATTTCAATGTCCAAATGTCTGGGATCAAATACCTGATTCTCCTGGACCTCCCTAAATATGTTACAAGTACAACCTGTGCTGTGACAACAACAAAAGTGCATTTCCAATAGTCTGCTTAGCTTAGTGTCCAATAATGTTAAGATAAAGATCAGAAAACATGTAAAGACAGTAAACAGTTCCTAGTAAACATAAAGCATATTTCAAAGACTTCCAATTGAAAAAAACAAAACGAACAAAACTCATTAAGTTTGCAGAGCAATATTAATTAGACTTGCTTCGTAGTGTTGGTGCAGCATCACTAGTGGTCTTCTTGCATTTGTTTTTGCAAAGCATCATTGACTTCCATTCACATACAAGAGAACTGCGTAATACTTTCTGCATGCTTCAGTCTGGACAAACCCTTTGGGCTGAAGTGATCTGGGTGATGTGGTCAACAACATTTGGCCACATATACAAGGGAATAGCATACATGTTCTGTTCATTACATGCAGGTTATTTAATATCTCATGAACAGTGAATTAGAATTGTGATAACATTATGAAATCAATACTTGCAGCAGAACACATAAAATGCCTTCCCAAAGGAAACAGTTAGCAAGAAGTTGTGACAAACTGGCTTTTCATTGAAAATGCCAAACCAAAAGTGTGTGGGACTGGACATTTTGATATCTGTTTGTGTAAAGATGTGCTACAGGGGAGGCGTGGCATGAAGTGATGTTAGCATCTATGTACGGGAAGAAGTGTGACCCCAAGTCTGACTACCTGCCTGGGGAGGAGTACACCTGTGGATCCAACTTCGCCATCATATACTTCATGAGTTTCTACATGCTCTGTGCCTTTCTGGTAAAATAACACCCTTTTAGGGCAACTTAACACGTTTTTGCTTGAACACTGCCTTCACATCTTCACAAATACAAAGGCATATAGTGAAGTAATTGTACTGTATGTATAGTTAACAAACTCAAGTCAGTTAGCTATGACTCTTATGTAGAGTAACCAACAGCGAACTAGCAGATCAAATCAAACAGCTGTTATCAAGTGTTTCCGCTCATTAATGATAGGAATGCACAATGGCATAAATGACACCAAATACTATACTTCTACATATAATACAAATACTTCTTAAAAGGAAATGTATTAAAGCGCATTATACATCCAGCTGAAAATGGATTCACCCACAGATTCATATGAATGGATGGGGGCCCTGTTTCCTAAAAGCATCTTATGGCTAGAATGGCAGTAAAACCTGAATAACAACAACAACAAAAAAAGTTAATTCAGCAGGTCTACAACTATAAATGAAAAAGTTCAACAAACACCAATATTGTTATGTTGGGATGTCTCCTCTAGCTCCAACAAAAGAGTGAATGGCACACAGCTAATAAGAGAGAGGGTGCAGGAATTTATTGCAAGATGTAGCCTTTAGTCTTCCGTTAGTGTCTCTAAAGAAGACAGTTCAGCCTTCAGTGTTGTTGCTACCGGTATCAGGTCCGTTTCTGAACATTTTGGTACCTGAGGTAAAACAAAAACTGGTGGCCCTGTAGAGATTGATCTTTTCATTATAATATTGTTTCACAATCATTAGCATCAACATTTTATATTATTTCAAATTTAACTTTATTCAATATCACTGTATGCACACTAGTATCTGGTTATGTCTTATGAAGGTTTTAATGTTCAGGATATGTTTGGAACCCTTGTTAATAATATTATTATCCAAGACACTGATAATACAATAAAACTGACATTTATTTGGCAACATTGCATTATTTTAGTTTTTTCTATGCAGACAAGGCATTCTAGTGCAAGACACCTATCTTCCCCCATCCATGGAAAGCTGTCAGCTGACTATGATTGATAAGAGATCAGGTGTATCAGTATTATTCTTATTGACTAATCTTTCACTGTTTTGAAAGAACCAGGTGTTCGGTTCAGTCTAATTCTATCTGAATGTAACAGTTTCACTCATGATTTTGATGTTTATTGATTATTTATTTTATTGATTATAATTTATTATTTATTTATATAATGTCTTCAATGTGTCTTTATCACAGTAAAAAAGGACAGTCAAATAATAATATTAACATAATTAATATTTTATGAGAAGATTATTTTTAATAACTGAAAGAAGGAACTAGCAGCCCAGTCATTTAAGCATGTGGCACAACTCCTCGAACCAACACACAGTAAACACATATACTGCCTCTATCCTTCACAGATCATCAACCTATTTGTGGCTGTCATCATGGATAACTTTGACTACTTGACACGTGATTGGTCCATCCTTGGCCCCCAGCATTTGGATGAGTTCAAGAAAATCTGGGCAGAATATGACCCTGAGGCCACGTACGTGTTTGTGTGTGTATGAATCTGGTTCTTGAGAGTAGGAAAAGTGTCTCACACTCTTGCTCCATATTAATTCTCTTTTATTCAGATGATGTTTCAGCCCTCAGGCACCCTTCAACAGTCACTTTAGAACACAGGCTCTGGTATTTTATATAGTTGAAAGGATACAAAATGATCCTGCCACAAAAATAAAGGACAGATCTTGGTTTGATGTCTGAACAAATACACCTACAGTGAAATCAAATATTTACAACAGAGGTTAAGTGTGATGAACAAATAAAGGAAATAAAAACAAAACATTGGCATATACTTGAATCTATTAAATTATTATTTAATATTATTATATTACAATTCATCATAAACAAGCCCACTGCAAGGTGGAGAAGCTCATCACTCCCCCAATTTAGCCAAATTCCAATTAAACATCCAATTGGATATTGATTCTAGGTGAGATCATTGTAAACAAACAACAGCTACCCACTCAGATGTGTTGTTCTAAAGTAACAATTTCCTGACACCTAAATGGGTGACTGGTTCCCAAAGGTGAGTTGTGACATCAAATGTTTTGATGGTTATCAATGTGTGATTGCTCTTGGCTGTAAAGGGGGATACATGATGAAACGTGACCATTCAAGAGATTAGGGCTTATCTCACTGCTCTGTGTTTCAGACCACTGATGTGGAGGGTCTGGTTGTATGAAGGGTACAGGTGTGACTTCCATGTTGTTGGCTATAAACTGGTTTATTTAATGTGTTATTAAAAAGATGTAGTGTGAGTAGGTTAGGACTCCAAGCTTTTGAACCTGAGACAAGATGAACTGGAGTGGATTGATCTGCTGAATACCGATCTCTGTTTTAAAAACTGATGTAACAAGATCTTAAACCTGGTGTTTATTATTTAGCAATGCTCCTTTGGAATGATTGTGTTAAAATGAGTGGCCTGCTCCTGCTGATAAACACATTTAATTAATTCACAATGTGTTTTTATGACTGCTCTTAGTGACTGTCAGATTGATATCTTCTTGAAGAAAGCTTTGGTCCCAGTTGAAAGAATTAATGGCATAGAATGGCCTCCTTTGTTAAATATCCAAGTTAGTCCATTAACTAATGAGTCCAGAGTATTTAGTAGCTTTTATTTAATTTTATTATTTAAATAAAATTAAATAAAAGGAATTGCAGTCAAATGCCCAATGTATAATTTATCAAGTGTCTTATTTGGAGAAATGTCTGTATTTGTTAGTAAAAAAAAAGTTATTTTTATTTTTACAGGGGGCGTATTAAGCACCTTGATGTGGTGACACTCCTACGGAGAATACCTCCTCCCTTGGGTTTTGGAAAGTTTTGTCCTCATCGTATTGCCTGCAAGGTGAGAAAAATGTTCAGCCTGATGTGCTGTCACATGGCAGCATGATCAAGTATTTTGCTGTTCAGTTAGAAATAGTGATTCCTAACTAGCCTCTATGGGGTTCTTCCAGTTCAGTTGATTGTAGAAAACTGTTAATTCAGTACTTACCCAAAGTGTTTGTGAGTAATAAAATCAAGAGTGAGTAGGCCTTTATTATGTGAAATGAAGAGATTATGCTCCATTTTAAGAAAGCCATTGTGTTGTAAAGTCAAGCTTCTTTATAAAATTTGTTTATTTAAATACTTGCTACTAGTAAGCAGCTGTTCATTTGGCCAATGATTTAAACTAGCTAAGCATAGTGAGCATAAAGTTAGCTCATGTAGCTACTATGTATACTATGCATTATGTATAACATGCTGTTTTCTTAATTTGGAACTTGTACTCAAACTTTAGGTAAAGACATACATAAGACATTGGCTACTGTTAAATTTATTGACCCTCTGAAACAACCCGTCATATTCCTATCTGCCCTCAGACCACTTTGAGTAAGACTCCTATGAGCTAAGTGAAATTCATATATTTTGTCCCCTATAACTTCCATTGTGAACATGTTAAGAAGGGATCTTTGAATGGCCAGAATGAACAGCAGGAATTATTACAGCAATCCAAACCTTTTTTTTTAAAGGCAGCTATTGTGAACCTATCCTTTGTAAATATTTGTAAGTATTTTTAGTACTTTTTCATGTACTGTGTTGTTTCTGCAGAGGTTGGTCTCCATGAACATGCCTCTCAACAGTGATGGGACAGTCACCTTCAATGCCACACTGTTTGCCCTAGTTAGAACTGCGCTGAAAATAAAGACAGAAGGTTTGTGAAATCAACAATAGATGTGTAACTTATATTTACTGAATGTTAGTCATTTTATTTTCATGGTTTATAAACCCTGCTTTCAGATTCATGATCCATGCCCACAGAAATGACTTCTTTCTCCAGAAAACAACAAAGCATTTTTACGGCAACTGCATTATTATCTAGACTTAAGGGTAGATTTAATGCTATATTGTGTTTTGCATTGGGATTTTCACAGCTTTCATTGTGTAATGTTGTATTTTTTGTGCTCTTCACTCCAAAACCAAAATGGTTTATAACGTGTTTTTTCTTAGCTGAGCCCAGGGGAGGAGCTCCCCTACATACCACTCTCATAGCATCGTTTAGAGCCAAAAAAGCCACAGGGCATTACTTGCTAAGCAGCAAACATCAGACAGACATGGTTAGAGACTAGCTGGAAAACATAGTGGAATATTTCATCAAGTGACACAAACAGCACTCCACGTGAATTATCATGTTGCTCTGTAACTGCCAAAAAAATCAGTTATTGCAGGTTAAAGGCTCATATTGTGTCAGTGGATACTGTTCATATTTGTGGAATTCCTAGCAACAAGGTCGTCTCCAGAGGTGAATGTGGAAGTAGATGGACTGTATGAAAATGATTCCAATTTAGCAACCAATTTACTCAAAACAGTGGACAAGAGAATGCTAACACATGACTAACTTAACACCAACTAAGAAACATGAGGGCTGTCTGTCAGGCATTCAATCTGCAAGTAGTTGTCCTCTATGGAACGCCTTTGATGCAAAGTTTAAGAAGATAACACTTCTCTGGGACATGGAGAGACAAATTACAGCCAGAGCCCAGTGCATTGAGATTTGAAATGCTACTGGCTTGCCTGCACTACCATCCAGGCAGAGCACCTCATTAACCACTATGGTTGCAGGTGCAAGCCGACCAAAGGTAGCTTCTGCCAGCCATCTCCCGGCAACTCCCGAGCAGCCAGGAAGCCACATGACGTCATTCAACTGCTGGTTGTCGAAATGGTGTCCAGATAATGGTGTGGGCATTGTAGATTATTGCCAGACTTTTAGGAGAAGACCTAGTCTGATTAGGAGAGATGGCATTTATCCCACTTTGGATATAGCCCCTTTTATATCTAGAAATCTGGTCAATTTTATTAGTGGCCTAAAGCCATGACAACTCCACACACTTAATACAGTCTATGGTCCAGCCCAGGAGGTAGAGTTCAAGTCCTACATGCTTCTCTGCGCTTCCATTAGAGCAGTTACCCACCCTAAACTCCTCAAAGTTTGGGGTGGGTAACCTAAACTCATATTTTAAGTGCCCCCTGGCCACTTAAAATATTTAAATCATAAGTAAACAAAAGAGGAGTTACACATAAAAGCCTAATAAAAAACAAAAGCATCTCTGCAACAGAACAACAAAATAGGAGAATTAAATGTGGACTCAGATCTCAAGTAAACATTACATTACATTACATTTAGGCATTTAGCAGACACTTTTATCCAAAGCGACTTCCAAATAAGAGCTTTACATAAAGTGCATAGAATCATGGACGAAAACAACAAGATATCGTATCAAATAAT
>JAVQJD010033898.1:0-51064 GCA_036023655.1 Nannoperca australis | reverse complement strand
ACACACACACACACACACACACACACACACACACTCTTAACAGACGCTTGCACGCTCCTACCCATAATCCTTCTGTTACAAGTCACTTCCCGTTTCATGTGTGTGCCACTGAGACAAAGCAACAGATCATGTGAGTGTTTGTGGCTGACTTTGGAATGTTCTCTGTGGATGAGTTTCACACATGTGAATTCCCTGTTGGCTGAAAAAAAAAAACAGAAGAGCAGCCTTGACATTAATGTGAGTATTTAAGAGGTGAGCAATTAAGTGATTGGGGTCTACAGCATGAAGGGCACACTGTACTGTGTGTGCAAATGTGTGGGGAAAAAGATGGAGGGGTTGTATGTGTGTAGAGTGTGCATGTGTTGTGTATATGTGCATATGTGGGGGAGGCGCTGTGCTAGTTAGACCATGCGCTGTGTTCTAATAGCATTTATCAATAAATCACAGTTGGTTGATCAGTTGATGTATTTATTTGCATACTGCAGTTTGAGAGGACGTATGTCAGAACGATGTATCTCTTCGGCGGAGACTTCCAGACCAAGCCAAGTGTTAGCACAGCATGTCAAATCCTGATCAATATGTGATCAGCCAGAGAGCTCTCAGGCTGCACTTTACTGCAAGATCAAGACTGTAGAGAGCCTTACAGACATTTATTGAATACACACACTATCAGAGAAAAACAAGTTGACATTCTCAGAAATAACCCTTTATTAATCACTGAAACTGACGAACACGCCCTGTAAAAATAGAGCGTTACAGGCATGTTTTATGGGTCTGATCCTGTTGTGTATCGCAATCTTCATTAAATATTCAGCCCCGTCCCTTATGTCAGTGTGTCAAACTGTAAACCAGCACAGCAGAAATACGAGAAGAGAGAATGGACAGAGAAATAGGGAGAGAGAGAGAGTAAAAGACTGAGACACAGAGAAAGACGAAGTGGCTGGCGAGAGAGCAGGGACTGAAATGTGGAAAAATCTGTTGTCCAGTAGTCAAAATAGCAAATAAAAAACATCGCAGCTTTTCACGTGAATGATGAAATTGCAGTTTCACGCCTCCATCTGTGAGACACCCCGGCGTTTCACACAGCAACACTGCAGGTCCCAGCAGCAGTGTCTCTCACTGCTGTTACATTTAAACATTTTCCTCTGTTTGTAAACTGGATCAGATGTTTCGAGTGTGCCGGCACCATGTGATGAGGTTTTTACAGGCTGTGGTTTATGAGGATAGTCAGACAGTGAATCTGAAGCTGAGTTCAAGGTCAGATCATGGATGTATATCATTACTCTCCATTTGTCAGATGGGAAAAGATATCAGTAAGGGGTTTACTCTGTCTATGTTCATTTCTTCCTTTCTTCCTTATTTCTCTGCCTCACTCTGTCTCTTCCTTTTTCATTAGAGGTGTGGTACAAATTAGAGGAGTGATTGATGGGCTGTCCCTCCTTCCTTCATGCGAGCATGCGCACTGAGTATAGACACAGATATTGAAATTGGACGTATGTGTGTGTGTGTTTATGCACATTTTCAGATGTTGTCAGTAGATTTATCTTTAGCATCCCATGCTTTCTTTTCGTCTTTTTCCACCCTGCTTTCCTTGACCGGCATTTAGACTTTGAAATCCGGATGATAGGGGTGATAGGTTTGGGCTTTTCACATGTGTGGCTACATCTGCTTAATCACAATGCACTACTCACACTGTACACATGTCCATATGTGAGTATACTTCACACACACAGACACACAAACCATCCAGCTAATGGACCAGCCTGTCTCTGCCTTGGCCGGGCTTATATTTCACCTCAGAGAAGGAGGGATCACAGCCAACAGGTCCATTACCAAGAGAGAGAGAGAGAGAGAGATGGGGATTGTGATGAGGGCAGGAAAAATAATAAAGAGAGGGGCGGGGATACGGCTGCAGGCGTACTGCGGCAGCAGGAGAGCGGCATGACGTGATAGAGGAGTGGAATGACAGGCACACACACAAATGCACATGCTCGCAGCCCAGAGGCCTGCCAGGCAAAAGTAGACAGGAGCAAAGGCAGGGACTGAGCCCGATGCACTCAGCAGCATACAGATTGGAGACAAACTCACTTGCTGCTTCGTGTCCTGCTGCTTGCAGAGGGTGAGTGTTGCCTTGTGTTCCTTTTTAATAGGTTCATATTTTATATTTCTGTTTGTGCATTTGTTAGGGACTGTTGTTGTTGTTCATATATCCTTGTTTGTGTGTGTTTATCTGTGTTCTCTCATTTGTAACTGAATGTTTTCGTGGACAGATAAACACAAACACTCATACTATATTTTAGAGGATGACCATGTTTAAAGTTATTTCACAATCAGCAGCGTAACACGGGGATGGCAGTAGAGAGGAATAGAGAGGTTAACAGAATGAAAGGCAGAGCTTAAGTGGGATGAAAACAGGGAGAGGGGATGATAGAGGTGGGGGTACAGTAACCAGGGGTGACATGATGTGAGCGGCCTGATTCAGCATTATCGGGGCTGTATGACTCAGTGCAGCATGCATAGCTTACAAACTGTAGTGTGTGTCCATCTAAGAAGGATCAGTGGAGAGTGTTTGACGATGTAGAGAACAGTTGAGCATCAGAATGGGGGGTAAGTGTTTGTGCACACATGTTTATGTAATTGGTAGTCTGATGATGCTCTGCCCTGTTTGTGTGAGTGCCTGTGTTTGTCTGTGCGCTTCGGGAGTGGACGTGTGCAGTAGACACACATCTTTTTCGGATTTGAGTGATTCACACTCTTTCTATAGAAATCATGTGTGCGACTCCTCAACTGACGCCTTCTCCATGTGGCTATGCTGCATTGAGAACGCCAGTTTTGACTTAAGTGGTTATTCTCAGTGAATGACATCAAAGACATCAAAACATACACAGTGATGAAGTTAACACACTAAAAGGATTTTACCTCACAGTTGACTATCTGGAGATAAAAGGTTTTTAGATGACTTAAATGCTGTGTTGTGTCATTTTCGAGGATGACATGAATATGTGTCATTGCCGGGTAAATTTCCATTTTGGTGACTGACTCATTATAACATAAACAGTCGTCAGGTCATTGTTCAAACAGACTTTTCTGTGTGTGTGAAAGGACGTTTTTCTTCCGAAGGGGGAGGACACAGATTTCATCAAAGAAAGTGACTTTGAAAATGAGTCACCTCAGTACGGGCGCCCCTGATTGGCTAAAAATGTCGTTCCTGTTTGTCTCAGCTTCCTGTTTCGGTGAATGGCGAGCCCCTGCGGACCAATGGGAGCGCAGTGGTGAGGATGCAACAGTGATCCAGGAAAAAACAGCCCATTGTTTTTCTGGGACTTCGAAGGAGTGTGACCTCCCTCTTGCCGGCTCTACTCGTTTGAGCGGCACACCGAAGGACCAAATATCCCACTGACGGGTAAGGCCCTCGTTAACAGCAGATCTGGCACATGACATTTCAAAATAAGCAGTTATTTGTATTTGGTTGTGACTTTCTTCTAAGAAAACTGTGGCTTTCCAGGAATCTGAACACCATATATTGCAGTGTTTTCGCAACACTGTGTGTCACTAGCATATTATAGGAAGATTTATGACAGCACTTTATTGATGTTGGTTTGGTTGTTGTCATTATGGAAGTAATTACATTCATTTATTGTTGACTTTCCAGACTGGGTGACACACAGGCACTGCTAATGTCCTTCAGTTCACAGACAGAGAGGCCTGTGTTACCACCTCACTTATTGATTTTGTGATGAGTCAGAGGGTTCTCATCACAAGGGTGAGGCTGAGTAGGAGAGGATATGCATGTTTTTGTGATCAGAGGTACAGTTACTCAGTTCAGGCTGAGTGTGTCACAGGACAGAGGAGCTAAAATGGTCTGATATGGTTATGAAGTGGGAAGCTGACATTTAATGCCGGCTGCAACGATATCCTTCTTTTTTCTCTCCTTACAAAAAGCACATTCCTTACCTGCTGTCTTTTATTACTGAAGTGAAAAGGGATTTTAATCGCATCATGTAGTTCACCTCCAGACTTTGTAGAAATAGATAAAGAAGTAGACTAGAGTAGATTAGTGAAGGAATAACAGTCCCTGCTTCTGCTGCTGCTGCACACAATTTCCAGCAGATGTCAGTACCATCCTTGCATTATAACGGAGAGGGCTCTGTATTAACATTCTTCCACACACTTGCTCAACCATTGATCACTGCATTCACTTGTAATGATCTATAGGTTTTTGTTACCATATTTGTATCCGTATACAAAAGTCATGATGTTACTTTTTACTATTTTAAGTGTTGTCTATACCTATGAATGAGAAGTGCATGCATGTAATATAATAAGAGGCTCACATCCATAGAATTGTGCGGTGGTCGTTTAACAATTTAGATAATTTATTAATTATTTAATTTATCGAGCAAAACATGCCAGCCAATCTTTGGGATCAGCTTCTAATAAAAAGTTATACTATCCTATCATTTGAAAATGTTATATATTTGGGTTTTGGGTTTTAGTCAAAACAATCAATTTGAAGACACCACTTTGGGAAACGAAATTTTTCAATATTTCACGTTGTTTTCTGGATTAATAAATATAATTGTTAGTTGCAGCCCTTACTACTAACATATTTTTCCTTGCATTTTTTACTAGGCTCAAACCATAAAACTAAACAAAAATCAGATTTCTTACATGTTTGTTCTTCCTCTAGAATTTTAGAAATATTTTAAATGCACTGTTTATATTTAAATACATTTCTGTAGCCACAGAAGACAAGTCACAGTCAGCAGTTAGACCTACCGCAAAAGCATCAACAAATCAACAATCTAACTATTGTGAACACACTTATGTAACAGAATGATACAAAATGAGCTTGTCTTTGAAACCTGTCTAAACACATGACACAGAGAACATATACTCTATTATGAAACAGGCTTGTGCTGTAAAGCATCACCTTATGTGTGAAGGAATCAGACCTAAAAGTCAGCAAATATGTTTCAGATATGTTTGTTTTTTCTCTCTTTTCTCTCTTTTTTTCCTAACTCATCCCCACCACCAGCTGAGCCTTCGGTATGTCCTTACGTGGGCTGCAGTAGTGCTGGTATGACCCCGGTGTATCCCCGGGGAATAACCAATTTCCATACAGATAGACAGACCCAGGCTGCACCTGTGCTCCTGGAAACCCTAACAGGAATTGTTTCAGTCAGACAGACAGACATTCTGATGCTTACTGAAGAGAAAGGAAAACAACAAGAGAAGAAGGGAGAGAGAGACAGCGATGGGGGGATACGGGAAAGAGGAGGAGGAGGAATTTAGGGAGAAATAAGGGGAAAGCAAGATGGATGATCACATCTGTCTCTGTTTACCTACTGCTGCACCACTGCTGCTGTGGATGACTTCATTAGCATTGAGTCAACTATAATAGAGCACCTCCCCAAATCTCCACTTTCTGTGTCAGTATGTCTAATATCATAAGGAGGTGAAAGGAATGTATCCCACAGAGAAGCTAACATTTCTTTTATTGGACATTAAAAGGTTATTTTTTAGTTTTTGAGCTGAAGCAGTGAACATCTTTCCGCTGCAAGGATTCTGAAAATGACAGAGCTTGTTGCTCAAACTGCTGGGAAAATGTATGTTTGTGTGATCCCCATCACTCTGTGTGCAATACTGCGATTAGATGCTGTCAAATAATCCAACTTTTCATCCTCGTGACTTTGACGGATTAATTGGACACATCTCTGCTTTACTAAAGACAGCTTCTGAAGAAGTCTTCTGGCAGCTAACTGTCTGCTATTTAAGAAAGGGCAAGTAGAGATAAGCGTTAAATCTGTATTTGTAAGTGTGTATATAATTATAATAATAACAATCTACTTGTACTGCGCTGTTCCAAAACAGAAGTACTGTACAGGAAGTAGCAAGTAAACGAGAAAATGTACAATGTGTACATGTTTATGTATGCTTCTATCTGTGTTGAATGTGAGAGCAGAGCAGCTGTTGACTTTCTCACGTGCATCTGGACAACAACTGCAACAGGATTTGTTCATTATCTTAACTGAGTCATAAAAGTCTAGCTGAAGCATTTCTTTCAGTTAAAATCAGACTGTTTAGTTTTTATTAATTTTATAAATATAGAATAGACAATATAGTTAAGCAAAGAAATAAAAAGGAATTTTTACAGACTGAGTAATGCTTTAATATTGTAAATGCATTTTACACTTCACACATCTTGTATAAAGCAGAATTTTAAAAATTACACTTTATTGTAATACACTACAATAAAATGTACATTCTTAAAGTAAAAAAACAGGAAGGTTCTAGGGGTAGTGAATCTACTTGACCTCACATCCTCCTATTTCATTTTTTTTGGTTATAATTTGAGCTGAAAATGCAAAATAAATAAGTTGGATTTTACGTGAGATTGTCATTTTGTGAGGGATAGCAAATAAATGTATCAGTTTCTCTCAGATGCTGTGATCCTCGTTTCCTCCCTCTTTCCCTCCCTCCCTGCGTTTCTTCCAACCTCACAGCCCCCCATTCCCTACTTTTTCCCTCCAGCAGAGCACCACGAGGTAGTTCAATTATAAAATAAATGTTATATGACATTACATGAAATGTTTCACCCGACCGACGTTCTCTGCTGTTTGCGTAGATCGGGAGGGCACAAAGAATATCAAGCTGACTTTTCGACTTCTTGGGAGGGCTGTGTGTTTCGGAGAGGGTAACAGAAGCTGTGGATATCTGCAATCGAAGCAAATCAGGTGAGGACGATGCCATTCCTCCTCTGAAGCTGCTACATGTAAGAGAGCAGTGTGTTTGGGCAATGATGTGTGTCTGTGTGCGAATGTGTGATTGAATTCATTATGTGGAGAAAATCTGTCATTTGGGAACATAATGCTCTGAAAGCAGCTGGTAGGTGTTGCTGTGAGCATGTGTCTGTGCGTGTGTGTGAAGCTGTCTTTGTGTTTGGAACTCCCAGCAGGCAAATTTGATTGCGCAGACGATCCATGCCTTGCTGAAAATAAGCTCAACTCGTGGTTTACCATGACTCAGTTTGTCATATGTTCTTGATTCACATGCTCGCATACCGTGGATGTTTAGCTTTCTCTGCGTAGAGAACAGTAAATCCTGGTTTACCTGATTAGATTAAACTTATTTAAACTCATTGTAATTAACCTCATAATGGATAAACAAACTGTCTTGGGAGGGCTTTTGTGATTTATGGTGTCATGGCTTTTGTGATTTATGGTGTCATGTTGTTGCTGGATTTAGATTGAAAGTGGTGCGCTAACATCAGTGTTCATCTTTTTGACTCATTAGGTGTCTCTCTCCCTGTGTTTCTCCATTTAGCTCAGTATGAGTGGGGGAGTCAATGTGAAGTCGGCCCCCCGGGCTCCTTCCTCATCAGGAATCCCCCTCCCGCACAGCCTGTTGCCCTCTTCCCCCAAAGCAGACACATGCCGTCGGGCTAAGGACCTGCTCATGCCCTCAACAAAGACCCTTAAACACACATCCACACACACTCCCACTCACACACCCACGCACTCTCCCTCACTTTGCCCACGGAGCTCCAGCATCCCCGGGCCTTCCTCCAGGGACCCAACGAGAGACCCCGGCCTGAAAAGTCAGTTCTTCAAGCGGATGGGAGCTCTACCTGCTCCGCAGGTGTCACGATCCGCCTACAGCAGCCCATTAACCCAGCACAAGGTACTGCCGCCACACTCCAAAGACACACTGGATTTGGGAAAACCCGCCCCACCTCACGTCCCCTCACAGTTTCCCCATGAAGGTAATCGCAACAGAAACGCCTTCACCAATAAGAACCAAACATGGGGAACCAGCAACCTGCGTCCACCGCTGCAGTTCAGAAGAGGAGACAACTCCAACACCATGTCCTTGGCAACGAGTGAGGTCATGCCACAAAGAGAGGCAGAGCCTCCAGAAAACCCCCCTACTCGGTCCACCATGTTGAACAATGGTAACCTCCGCCCCTCTCTCACTCACATGAGTTACGAGGCCGCCATCAGGGGTCGCGGTGACTCCACCAGCCAATCAGACGAGGAGATGGGGACTCCTGAGGACAGCAGTCCGGCGTCCTCTCCTGGCCCCCTGCCTCTGCCACCAATCATATTCACTGTGCCAGTAATGTCCGAGGTGGCTGTCGATATGCAGAATCAAAGTCTAGACAGGGAGGCTGCGTCCACAGAGACATACACACACAGAGTCAACATGGCTACTGTGGCTCCATTCAGCTACAGGTGAGTGGTCCACGCACGCACGCACTCACGCACACACACACACACGCCAAATTACTGATGCCCATTGTAAAGCAAATCTTCTGTCATCAAATGATCACTCTCTCTCCTCATTGCACTTTATGATCCCCCTCTCTACTGACACACACACACACACACACACACACACACACACTCACACACTTTGACTCCCACTCTGGATGCCACTCTGGTCCAGGCTGGAGGGCTGCTGTGGCCATTTCAGTTTAATTTCTCTGTATTTTTTCCAGCAATGTGTGCAAGGATACACACAGACATATACACACACTTGGTGTTTTCTGGAGCAGAGCTGATTGTCAAAGTGTCCTCTTGACAGCCTCTGGGCAGACTCAATATATTGGTCTCTCTCACACACACATAGTCTCTCACGATGTGGGATAAAAACAAGAAGAGTGGATCTATTTTCTAAGTAAAAACACACTGTGTGATGTGTGTTGTTGAATGGTGCATGGTATTTTTGTGAAATGAATCAATCCATGAATGAAGAATGAATCAGTGAAAGCATAAAATTATTTAAAGATAAAGAATTACAAAATCAAGACAAGGACTCTTACGCTTCTTTTTACTTTTATAATGATGCAATTCTTCATAGTGCTTTGTGCATTATCTGTGCTTTTCTGTTTCTTTGATTTGCGTTTATGGAAATCATTGTGACACACTGGGGAAAGACAATTCATGTTTTCTACTGTCAGACATAGTAGCTTGTGTGTTCGATTGTAATCCGCGGTATTGAAGTGATTTGCATGTATAGTAACAGACGTGTGATGGCTGTGCTCATGATGTGTTTACACACAGGGTGCAAGCGCAGGAGAGAGATTTATTTTCTCTGGACGAACTGAGTGACTGCTCATCTGGATCCATAGAAGTCTGCTGTGATGACCTAACACCAGGTTAGACACACACACACGCACACACACACACACACACACACACACACACACACACACCCCCACACACACAGTTTATCAAGAGATACCAAGAACGCAGAGACCTCATCTGGCAGGTATGGATGACTACTTTCTGGCAGCCAGACACATTTATTGCAGCAGAGTCATAAACGGCATCAGACAGAACATGCCAGCCACCGACCTTTGGGTCTCATTGTGGAACCTGAATAGACTCAGTGAAGACTAAGGGACAACCATTCTCTGTCTAAAATGTATGCCTGTAACGCTCCTACCCATCAAGCCTAAGGAGCCATGTCTGAAGTTAGGTGGTGTAATTTTGTGTGTGTCTCAGCCCGGGGCTCTGCTGACTACAGCGGTTCCTAGATGAAGAGATGGAAAAGAGCGATGGGCTCAGGACGTTATGATGAAGGAGGATGACAGAGGTGATGTGGGTCAGGAATGGGATGAAATGGGGCTCTTCTCAACTCGCTGCTAGGGACTTTTATATGCACATTGATTTCAGCTTTATCCAAGAGCTGTCGAGGAGTTTGAACCCTTTCTCCCTTCGCGCTTTTCCTCCACCCCTCTCTCTTGCAGTTCCTCCTTTCCAGCTTCATTGACCTAAAAAGCCACCGTCCCAGCATGACCCCCTTCGCGTCCTTTTGACTAATGGTTTGCTCTGTACCCACAGCTATAGTCATGCAGTGCCGTGGTCAGTCTGAGTCGAGGGATGTGGATGTGCTTCAGAGATATGACTTTATCAGTGGCTTAGTGAATCATTCTTTTTGATGTGGTGTCAGTTGGATAGGAGGGGATCAACTGCCTAGCTTTGAAATATTAGAGTTAGTGTGTATCAAAGTTTAATGGCCAAAATCTCTCCTGGCTTATACACATCTGACAGAATATGTACAGTGCAGTCAGAAAGTATCCGGACAGTTATATGTTTTTCATTGTTTAGCAGTAATCCTGCACAGTGGATTTGAAATGAAACAAGCATAATGGGTTTAAAGTGCTTTCATTTCCAGTTTTAAGGGTGTTCCCATGCATATTGGGTGAACACTGTATGAATCATAACTCTTTTTATACATGGCCCCCCACGTAGCAGGACAGTGATCTTAAACATACAGGCAAGGACAAAGGATTTGCACCCAAATATCACTTTTCTGTCCCTTTTTAAAATTGAGAAACATAAAAAAAAGGAATATAACCAATAAAATGTATATTAAAAAAGTAATGGGTTACAATTCCTACACTGTTAATCTGTTGTGGATTTACAATCCCAGTGTGTTTAGTCATGCTGGTAGCGTGGTCTCTAGGTATGGCATTATCTGTCAATCAACTTTGGTTTTTGACCAAATACTTGCAAAGCATATAACATTTCTTTCAGGCTCACCTGTACTTGTGTTTAGTGCTAATTAGCATGCTAACATGCTAAAATAAGGTTGTAAACATGATAAACATTATACTTGCTAAACATTAGAAGGTTAGTGTTGTCATTATGAGTATTCTTATATGCTAATGTATTTAGCGTAAGTGCTTTGAGCATTTAGCTGTGAATGTCGAGGTTTACTATTTCCCAGACTTTGTTGAACTGATTGGTTTATTTTTTTATTTTTAAATGTAAAAGGTGAGATGGAACATGCATTCGGTTGTCAGTTGCTTGTTAGTTATTCAAATAATATTAACCATTGTGCTACCCTCTGGAGGAGACACTGGGTAAAAACAATGGGCCACTGGGTCAATATGACCCCGAAGGTAGCACAAGGGTACAGTATGAAAATAATGAGATACTAATCTGAAGTCTCAAACATCACAGTGATGCCATCTCCAGCTTTCTGTTTTATTTTATATGTCATGACCTAATTTAAATCTGAAATTCAACTGTAAAAGGTCCTGAACCCAGAAACACAATATGATTCCACCATTACTGTCACATCACACATGAAATAATGAAGTAATACTGGCACCATGCTCATGTTGTTATTGGTGTGAAATTAAAGTTACATTTTAATTTAATCTATGTTAATCTTAACACATTTATTGCAATTTACTGTTAAACATTTAGCAAGGTTTGGGCTTTATTGTTTGTTTTTATTGAAGAAGCTGAGGGAGTTTTTCTACCCAAAGACCTTTAGTATCAGGCAGTCAGCTTAGACAGATAGAAGGAAGAGGACATGCAGAGAAAGAGAATGATGATACAGAGAACCAGATGGATAAAATGGGTTAAAAATGTACCCTGTCCAATTCAATGAAAATGTGTCCTAAAACATTATAACTTTACGTTTAATAGAAAACATCAAAATCTATTATGTTATATTGCATCACAAACAGCCGTGACTTTAAAATGATCTATTCTATTGATCTGGCATCTTTAAAACGGTAGCTTCCAGAATAGAGCTGTTTGCAAATAAAACCTATTAAAAGCTTTTTGGAGCTTTCAACCAGCTGCGTGTGGAAAAGGGGGATGGGAGCTCATGGTGGACCAGCCCCAGTCTTTAAAGGCCTCTGGCTGTCTTGGGACTGTGGTTGTGGCCTTGTAATTGGTCCCTAGCAGGCGTTAGAAACAGAACTAAAGTGTCTTAGACTCCTCTGAAGCTGCATTTACATGGAGGGTGGGCTGACACCGTAATAACTGTAATTTAGGGAAAGGAGGGAAACTGGGAGGACGGCAAAGTTTGGAGGGAAGGAAAAGAGGAAGAGTCAGGGGTGAGAGATGAAAAGCGGAGACCTGATAAGAGGATATAGTTTTGCACAGTGAAAAAACAGATTGATTGTTGGTTAAATATTTCAAAGCACAGGGATCTGGTTGAACACACAACACAAGGCCAAATGTTGATGCGATTTGGTTATGGTTGTCTTCAGTGGCTAAGGAAAAAGACTAGTTTTCCACAAATTGAATGTTTTCCATATGCTTACGTTCACTTAGATTGACTCAGCTGTAACACAATCAGCTCTTACATCTTCTATTCGAGACCCTAATGAAGACCTGAACATTTAATGTGACCTTAGCACCATGTGGTCTTTCAATTAGACCGCAGACCTCCTGACCTTGCCGCTCTCTGGAGAAGTGTATTTGAGCGTGCGTTCCTGTCTGAGCATGTGTGTGTATGTGTGCTGGTGTATGCATGTGTGACAGTACACAGATGGTGTTTGAAAGATAAATGGGATGGTGACTGTGTATCATTTTTCATCTCCCAGTGAGGGTATGGCATGATATTCCCTACTGACACTCCCAAAGTCCATCAGCTGTCTCTCTCTCTCTCTCTCTCTCTCTCTCTCTCTCTCTCTCTCTCTCTCTCTCTCTCTCTCTCTCACACACACACACACACATACTGTACATACACCTACAAACACAGACAAGGTCCTGATTTACATCTGGTCTGAGAACTCTGTTCACAAGGATATGAAACACTGCAAACCCACCCTCACGAATCATGTGACACTTACGTTTACAGAGAGAAAAAAGACTTGTACTTTCCAGGTGTGGGATTGACACACTGATACTGACAGGTGTTTCTAATATTTTGTCCACCCCATTTATATCAGGAAGATGGGGCTAAATAACAAATACAAATTTCTGTATTTTGCAATAGCGTTCAACAGAACCACAAACTATATCAAAAATGATCAACAAAATGAAGTTAAAGTTAAATCAGTACCTCTCTAAAATGGTTTAAGGAGGAATTATTTCAGGACTACTGTGTTAGACTGCATAGGTTTGAGCTGGGTGTACCTTATAAACTGGTAACAAGTGTGTTTTCTCTTTATGTGTCCTGTGTTGTAAAAAACGGATCTATAAATTACTGAAAGCTTTAATGCTTTGCTCAGGTTGACAGAGACATATTAAGCTGAATTCAGTTGCAGGGAGGCAATGCAACATGTATTCTGAATACATAGTCAAATTGCTTGTCCTATTGCAGAGCAATGCGATAAACTGATATACGTATTTCATAATGTTTCTGATTTTGCCATTTTCAATGATATACAATTGTCAAAGTGGCACACACAGATAGTTTGGCACTTTTTACTGCCTATTTTACGTGCAATGCAATTACATACTGCATGTGATTAACAGTGAGTATACAATTGGAGTATACTTAAAACATGAGTCTGTTTATTAAAAATGCCTCACTTTGGGGAGGCCTCGCGTTGAGAAATCCATTTAGAAACCACCGTCAGCAAATCTTTAGTAATGAAGGTATGAAATCAGCTTGCAGTTTATAAATGTCATGCTCGTCATGCCTTTAATGACCCTGGACAGTCTAGTGAATAGCATTTTGATAACCCCAGCTGCATCTACTCTTAGACAGTGCGTAATCCTCTTTGGTCAATCTAATCAGAGAGACATATGCCGAGTTGGCGTCGAACAGTGATGAGTGGTTTAGTAGCTTTGGGACGATGATCAGACTAAAGCATGCACTAGATTATATCCTCGCTCATCACCAGGAGTGAGGCAGTAATCACTATTTAGGGTTTAATATCTCTATATTTGACCCTAACTGTGACCTGTCAAGAGTTATAGTCCAGTGCCAGGACATCTGAAGGGATGGCCCAGTTTGTCCCCAGAGTGTGGTGAGTGTGAGTCTTAAACATACACAGGAATGCACACAATCTGCACATGAGCAGAAAGACACATGAGTAAATGAGTAGAAATTCACACAAACACACATAGAAGCTCCTCATTCTCCCATTCGACTCACACACTTAGCCGTCCACCCATTGTGTGGCAGTGCACTAACACAGAGCTGCCACCTCCTCCTGTCCTCCTCCTCCTTCTCTCTCCGCCCAGGGACATTTCCTTACAATGTAGGGGGCGCACAGTAATGTCTGCATTAGAAAGAGTGGAAGGGAAAGGAAGGGAGAATTGAGAAACGAGTGAAGGAGTGCACACACTCAAGATCCTTTTTGACCTCTGGGGTGACTCCCAACCCGGGGAGTCGAGTTATGGAGTCAGTCATGTGTGTAACCTCCCTGTGTCTCTGCCGGACCACACACACCCCCACACACAGGAATGGAGTCACATCTGTCAAATGAATAACCCAGGGAGAATCAAGCACACGCTCAATAATTAACACATTCTTCTCGGGTGAAGATTGCTGTTAATGTTAATTGATTCATGTATTTATGTTGTCTTCGTGATATATCTTCGTATTTAATATGTACAATCACATGTATGTATATCTCGCTTTAGCAACCGCATTTGTTTTTGGTTTTCTACCGACTGAAGCAAAATTGGAGTGGACATACTCATACACATGCCGATGATATCCACCACGCTGTAACTAGGCAACCGGCCTCTGCAGCACAGCATTGTGGGATACCCCTGGGAAGTGTGCTGAGAATGTCAACACAGAGGCATCTGTGAGGGAGCGTCTACAAATAGTGAAACCTTTTAATACATAAACAAATGTCCTTCTTTTAACAGACGTTAATATTCCCCCGGGTGGCAGTTTGGTGTGTTTCAGCTCTCGGCTGTGCGTGATTCATGATGAGTGTGTGACATTCGTCCTGCGAGAGAATGGTGTTTTTGTCGGATTAACATTTGTGCCTCCGGAATCAGGAGTTGGTATGAGTGATACTATTACCATGGATAGCCTTTAAGTGGCTGCATTGCTCAAATGCTTAAGCCAGTGAGTCATGCCGTGCATCACCAGCACCTGAGTGAGACCACCAAAGCGATGTCAGCCTCCCTCATTCACACATACATTTGTGACTCTGGCTGGGAAGCCACACACTGCATGTGTCAGATTGCCGTCTTAGTATTTTGTATGTACACAGGACATTAATAGCAATGTTATTGTGTTGGTGCAGTACCAGTGTTAGTGTGACTGTGAGCCCTCCCAAGTGTATGCGTGTGTCATGGTCGGGTATTCATCCCCGTGTCCTGTGGACCCTATGCGTTAGAATGTTAGCAGACATAAGCAAACGTAGCAGTAGTGGTGAGGCGGCGAGGCAGGATATCCCCTCTCAGTCTTACAGGCTTCCTCTGCTCCTCTGACACACATTCAGAGATCCTTCCTCACCCCGTCCTCCTCCTCCTCCTTCTCTTACTTTCTTCATTGCCTTTAATTTCACATTCTGATTCTTTCTCCTTTGTCCTCACCAGTAGCATCCAGTAGGCTTATCATGGTGTCTGCTCTTTCCTTTTCGGACTCTTTTTTTCTTCATCTTCTATTCTCAGTCACACTCACTCTCGTCATTTTCTTCTCACTTCTCCACACCGTTCACGCTCGTCTCATCTTTAGAACAACATTTTTTGTCTTGTACTCAGACACAAAAAGGCAAAACAAGAGGAACCAACAGGGAGTGGGTGACAACAGGGAGTGGGTGAAAGTGAGAACGCATGCCATCTGCTAAGTCGAATGGGAACTGTTCCTATTAAAGTTTACGGCGCTCTGTTAAAATTGGTTACATCCAAAGTGGCAGTGCTTCCCTCTTCTCTCGCAGTACTTTTCCTTTTAAAGCTGGAGACCTTGTGTAACTTTGTAAACATGCATATAATGTGTCTCTACACAGTGTCTCTGTGTGTGTGTCCTACCAGCTACTTCACATGACTGCTCTGTAGAAATATAGTGGCGAATCTGTTCCTGACTGTTTAGAGATGCTAGGGCAAATATACTCATGCAAAGTACAGATACACACTGCCTCTCTCTGCCTGTCTGTCTGTGTGCCTGTCTGTCTGTCTGTCTGTCTGTCTGTCTGTCTGTTTGTCTGTCTGTCTACCTGTCTCTCTTACCTTTGCTTAAAAGTGTGTTTGTTTGCGAATGGAACTGTTTCCCCGTCATCATAGCAAATTTCCCATGGCTCCGGCCACTGTGGTAAGCCCAGAAATGCGTTCTCTCTCACACACACACGCACACACACACACACACACACACACACGTACTGAATGTGTGAGTCTGCTATTGGATGAATGGCTAATACTGAGCACTGGCACTCATTACGCTCTGAAACTGCCAGCTTCTCTGATGTCAGGCCAGATTGCTCAGGTCCGTCAGACACACTGACAGCACACGTCAGACAGCATGCTGTGTGCGCGTGTGTGTGGGAAGATAGAGAGAGAGGTACTAAGCAGAAAGAGAGTGAGAATATATGTTTACATCAGCCATATATTAAAGTGATTAGACTGTGGAGCCAGAGAGACGAGTGCTAGAACAAACAACTAGCTGTGTGCTGCCAACACACACTTTACCTGTGTGTACACGTGCTTTCAAGAGCACTGACGTGTGTCTTTGCCCCCACATGCATCTCTGCGCCACACAGACCTACCTTGTACGCGGCCACTCTCGTTTGCCTAACCTTAATCCCTCATCAGGGAGGTGTAAGAGCAGACGTACAGCACCTATTAGCCTTAAATTACATCCCTTACCCCCCTACTGGTCTGCTACCAGCCCCCAGAGCCCCCATAACTGTCACCACACAGCTCTGGCCTCAGTGTGGCATAACCACCTCAACATTGGCCCTTTATTAAAGCTAGTTAATTAATGGCCTAGGCCTTTACACAATAAAACACCCAATGTATGTCTCTGTTTTTGTCTGCTACTGAGCTCCGGTTTTACACACACACACACACTCAAATGTGCTGTGCACGTGCCTTAATGCATTTCGTTGTCATTTTTGGGTTCAATTGGCGCCAGGCAGTTTGGGAAAAATTTGCCGTTTTAAAATGGGTGGGGAATGTGAGCTAACAGCGAAGGGCTTGTTTTCGCTCTGGTTTAGTATCAACCAGTTTATGCAAATGTAACGGAAAACAGCCTACTTGTTTGAATACCACTCCAAACAGTTTGAGACCTGATAACATCACAGCTGCAGGCATACAAGGGAAAGTGCACTAACGGTAATACACCCAGAGGATAAACACTGCACAAGACCGACCTGTATGCGGACAGGATGCATTAATACACAAAAACAAATTATATTGCAAACAGTTGTATTGATTGATAATGAGTAATGGTGGACTTAAAAATAATTTTATGCACTGTCATCACAATTACCTCTAATGGAAATAAAGACAGATGAGAAATGACGACATCATACTATTTCTCTGTCTCTGGTAATGCCCCTCTCTTACCGGATCTCCACCCAACTTTTTTTTATTACAAGGAATTACAGGAATAAACTCTGCAGGTATTTGAAACAAAGGATCTGGGTCAAACAGGGAGATGATGACTGAGTGAAACTTTAGGAATGATGAAGAGGATGAAGGAAGAGTCTGAGTTACTCCTGTGTCCTGTGTTGATTGAGATGGGATGTCCAGAGCGATGAGATGACGTAGCTGAACGTGCCAGAACTAACCGAGTGCCTGGATTGGGAGCTTTGGCTTCTCTGACACTGTCTCATCAATGTGACAAAGTCATTGAGACAGACCCACGCACACACATGCAGCGGAGGATAATAGACAAAAATATAGACACCAACACTCATTCACACACCCACACATGCACACGTGTGCTTGTTTTAAATCACTGAGGTATCGTAATAGCCTTGCTGAGGGATGGATGAGATGGTGATGAATCTATATCCTACAAACTTAACAGTCTGTGCATTTATATTAACTTGAAGAGGGGGGATGGGTGACATACTGTAGGTCGGAAGGAAGGAGTGGAAATTAGGAAATGAGAAAGGAGCAATGGAGAGGTTATGTGATGCAGGTGGGGTGTGATGATCATTTGATGTCTGTTGGCCGCTAATTGAAGCATAATTAGTGATTGACCTGCCTCGTCCGTGTATTAGGGGCTAAATGTGTGTCCTGTTCTCCTCTCCTAAGCTGATCCTACAGTCACGGCTGTTTTGCAGATAATTTGAACCAGCTTAATCATGGGTGGGCCTCTCGTGATTAGGGCACATAAGAAAATCTGAATGTGAATGGATGAATAGAGTAGCTAATGTGATTATGAGTGATTGGATGTGCGTGTGTGTGTGTGTGTGTGTGTGTGTGTGCGCGCAGGGGGTCTTTATTCTGGCATCTAGGATAATTTCAATCTCATGTAGCTGAGCTCAATATATCTTGAATCATTCTTTCTTCACTTGAAAGTGATCATTCTTTCTTTCTTTTTTTTTTGACTTGACATTGCGTCTGTGTTTGAGAGAGAGAGAGAGAGAGAGAGAGAGAGGAGTGGCGAGTGAATTAGCCAGTGGGAGGAGAGAGAGAAAGAGAGAGACAACAAGAAAGGAGGGAAGGCTAGAGGAGGAAGAAGGAGAGGGAGGGTGAATGAGCCGGCGGGGGTAGAGCGAGCAAACCAGCGAGGGAGGGAGAGTTAGAGGGAGGAGAGAAAGAGGAGGGGGGATGTTGCTGCCGCCGCTGCTGCTGCATGCGACTGTTTCTCCTGTCAGTCGGCTGCTGCTCGCCTGGTGAGCAGGAGGGAATACAGAGCAACAGAGAGAAGCAGAGAGGGAAGCCGAGAAAGAGTCAGTGCTGTATTTTATTCCAGCAGCGCTATTGTTGCCCAGGGAGCCACAGACACGCTGTGAGGAAGTGGATTTACGCACTGGACAGAGATCTGCAGATCCATGGATTACCAGCAGTGAGTAAGGGTGACTGCTACTGCTTACTAACCCACTCGTCATTTTCAACAGAGAGGGGAACCCACAGTCTCACACGGCAGGGAGTCTGGCTCAGTCTGGACCCACTGGAGATGGAGAGGCAGAGAGGGAGAGCAGACCAGACAGTCTTGCTGTTTTTTTAAAACCTTTCTTTCTCCCCTTTTCTCCCTCTATTACTTTCTGTCTGCTTGTATGTATTCCAGAGTGTGTCACTGATGCTGTTGCTTGGCTCTCTGCAGGAGGTATGCTGGAGGCTAATGTGCCTAGCATTAGCATGACGGCTAAGCCCACAGAGCTGGACCTGAGGTCTGCTGCCGTCTCCTGTCAGGAAACCTCAGCCCAGGCTATGGCCTCTAGGAAGCCCTCGGCCAAGCCCTCCACTCTGCCCCAGGCACCACCACGTTCCTCTGGGTCAGAGCTCAAGGTCTACCGGCCCACCTCTGGATCTATCCCTATCCCAATCCCCAATCTGTCCAGGCTCCGCAAGCAGCGATCACTTAGCAACTTGTGTGTGCTCACTGATGCTGAGAAGAAGCTGCACCTGTACCAGTCTCCTCGCTGGAATGATGATGCAAGCCGGCCTGGCACTGGCACCAACAAACCGGGCCAGACTAAGACAGGTCAGGCTGGGGGTGGGAGACCACCACTTTCCCGAACCCTTTCAAAGTCAGAACAGTCTCTTTTCCAGGGGAAGCCCAAAGCCTTCTGCTCTCCATCTGTGACTTCTAATGTGAGCAAGCCGAGTCGAATCCCTGCTCCTGGTAAACCACGGGGACCTTATGCTGAGGTCAAGCCCATCAGCAAGGCCCCTGAGGCAGGCCAGAGTGCAGAAACAGAACCTGCAGACCACCCAACTAAGGTTAACTCCAATGGAGCTGGAAATACTGGGACTAATGGCAAGAAACTGGGGGAGAAGGGGAGATCTGCAGCTCTGTCAAATGAGGAGAAGAAAGAGAGAAAGGGGATAGAGGGAGAAGATGATAAGGGCTTTCTGAAAGTGGACCCAGAGTTAGTGGTGACGGTTCTGGGAGACCTGGAGCAGCTGCTCTTCAGCCAAATACTTGGTGAGTCTGCTGTTTTATCCCTATTTCGCATGAAAACACAGGTTCAAGCATGACACCTACATCACTTAGGACAGACTACAAGTATGTCAACAAGTTAATAACTTGATTATTTATTTATAGATTCAGTGGACATTCAATAACATGAACATCCTCTCCTCTCCACACCCAAACCGTTCCCTCCAGCTCCGGCTGCAGCTCCAGCATCAACAGTGAATTTTAAATGAGTTCAGTCTCTATTGCAGCAGAGCATAATGTCAGTGTATATTTCCCCCACTATACGATGGTGAGAGCCCTCGCTCTGTAGGTAGCAAAATTCCCCCTGTTTACATCACTGTAGCTGTCAAATGTTCCTCGTTTATATGTGTAAAATTGATTTACGTTGTGTGGATGCATGTGTGAATGTGTACTAGCACTGTGCTCCCACGAAGCAGCTGAAGTAAGCAGTTCCATAGGGATGACATTGTTTTGTTGTTGATTCATTAGCTAGCACTGGAGTGTTTTGTCCTATCCTCATCTGACCCACTGCCACAGTGAGCTAGATATACGTTCATTTTTCAAATACCTTCCTCCTCCTTAATATAATCTTCACAGCTCTGTTAGCACAGGAGCATATTTTAAAATTAAACGCAGTCCATGCATGTAAGCATCTATGTGTGTGGTAGTTGGAGCCTCAGCATGTCCTGGCTCACACCGGAATCAGCCATTCGTTAATAAAGGCTGTGTGAGTGGGACTAGTGGGGTGTGTGTTTTCAGTCGGTAAATAAAACGGCTGCATATTGAGCCAGGCTCCGGTCACAGTGGGCCACATATTTAGCCTTGCACCACTCCCTCACCCCCCCTCAGCCCCTCCCTCCCTCCTCCCCTCCAGCTCCATTGATCTCCGGGCCACTGACAGATGGTCACTATACACACCCCTCCCACCCCCCCACCCCACACACACCCACCTCTTCCCCCTGTTACTGGGGGCAACGTGCGGGAGGAGAGAGGGGAATCTGAGGGGGTGGTGGCGTGGGCAGGTAGTTAGCGTGCCACCATTTACACATACGTGCACACACATACCCCCCGTAGCTACACACTGTCACACACACATCGGGGGCGAATGTACCGGGACACATAGTATCCAAAGTTTTAGCTAATGGGGGTGTATTGTGAGAATGATGACTGAGTTTGTGACTAATAGGGTCAAACCAGGGTCTAAATCTGCACCTATTATCCATTATTCATTCATACACACACACACTCTGTGCGTCTGTTCTCCCTCTATCTATTGCTCATTCTCTTTCCATCCTTCCCTCTCGGCAACAGCAGATAGCATCAGTGAGTGAGGGAGAGAATGGTGTAGCCGGTCGTTCTGCCTTGATGCAAGGAAATCATTTTTTGTCCATCATCAAACCTCCCTCTGCCTTCCTCCTCTCTCCTCATTTCCTCTTTCTCTCCTCACCAGCTTGCCTCCTGCAGCACAGCCCCAAATCACAGCTTGTGTGACCTTGCCCCTGCCGCCCTGTGTGTGTGTGTGTGCGTGTGTACTGTACACAGTGTGTGTGGTGTGTATCTGTGTGTGACCTTGTTCCTTATTTTGGTCCGTGTTTTTATGTTGCTGGCCACACCTACGTCAGGCAGCCAGGTAGGGAGGAGGGAGATGAGGGTGGAATAAACAGACAGAGAGAAAGTGGGGACAGAGGGGAAGGAACAGGGTAAGAATTGAGATTGATGGGAGAGAAGTAGAAGGGCAGGACTTCATTCACAGAGGGAGACAGAGGAAGTAAAAGACAAAGACACTGGAGTAAAATAATGGTAATAGCCAATAACCTAAATTTCTAGCTGGCTTTGGGTCATTACAGTCTACTACAACGTGCCAGAGGTTTATCATAGTTTATCATATCATAGCCACAGCAGGTGTGTAAGATAATTGTGTGAGTATACTCATATATATTTGTGTGTGTGTGTGTGTTAGAGAAAGGTTAATTGTAGCTCGCCCTGTAGCTTGCGGCTGTGGGCTCATCTTTTACCATATCTGCTTCTCCATTTCCGATGGGACGCGCAGCTAATTGGTTTCTGCTCCGTGTGCTCTGTCATAGGAAGATAGATTATGGCTGTTCAATGGATCCCTCCCAGTGATGCGCTCCTCCCCATCCCATATACCGAACAATCCCACCTTCTCCTCATCGGCTTTCTGCACACATGAAAGAGACGTGCCATTGTGCTGGATGGTATTATATCAAGATGACCTTAATTCATTCATAGCCTGTTGTTACAAGCTACATGTTAGCTGTTTGCTCGTTTAGCTCCTGGGAGTAAAAGTGCCTGCGTCTTGAGCATGTCATGTTGCATGACAGCTAGCAGCATGCACTGTGACAATGTCCTTTTGAGATTAGCCTACAGCAGAAAGCAAAGATAACAGAGAATGCCACTGAGGTCTAATCGGGATGTATAACCCAAGACCATCAGCTATGCATTAAAAAGGGATAACCGCCCTCCCATGCATACTCAATGAAGAAAAGAAAAAAAAAATCCTGGATCTTTCAAGGTTAGGCCCAAATGTTTATCTTGCAAGGTGATTTAGGATTAGTGTCAGTATAATCTGTTTTTCTTTAATCGCACATACATGTTTTACCACTGAGTGATGAAGAGCTTTTTGTTAATTGGATTTAGAGAATTACTTGACTTGTGTGTCCACGGGCAGCAGCTCTGGACTTAAAGCGGTAATTCTCCTGAATGCAGCATGTTTTATAAGATATCTTATTAACAGTAGTAGCATCAAGGTTAGACACTGAAGCAGAGAATGATCAGCTCTGTAAATTCTGACCCGAATGGCACCTTGTAAAGCATATATTGTATGGGTATTCTAAAGCACTGATCCTCAGATGCGAGCCACTAATGACACCTCCCTGTCCCATCCAGCACCCATAATGAGGTGTATGTGAGAGAGTAAGCTCCCGAAAGCAGTGGCCCCTTCACAGCATGGGACAAGCTCGGTTTAGAGAGGATCCAGTCTAAAGACACCAGCAAGCATCCGGATTAGGCCTCGCATAAAGATAATGAGAAGATTCAGCCTCCACTCCACTAATCACAGATCTATCACCCTGGAAAAGGCCAGCCATCAAGACTTAAATGAATTACAGATTAAAGCCCAAAGGACATCTGTTTGGATGAAGATTTGGGTTTTGAGAATTTTAGTTTATGAAGAATCAGATAGAGAAAATAGATTTAGGTTAGAAGATTGGAGATGTTGTGTGATTTTGGTTTTTGTGTTAGCTGAGCTGAGTGCAGAAACTGGGGGACTGTGTCACTTACATGTGACCATGATGGCTCAGCAGAACAGAACTAAATGCAACTCAGTGACACACGAGTGCTTGTTGTTTTAGTCTCACATTGTATTGTTGTTCGTGTGGTTGATGGTTACTCTTGCATCCTCGTCAGCTGTCTGTGGAACAATAAACCCCTACAGAGAAATTGACAAAGCCTAAAAGGGAAGACACACACAGGCAAACAGGCACACACACACACACACAGTCCTGTTCAAGAGAACTCAACAACGTTGCAGGAAATAACAACAAAGAACTGCAGCTTTAAATGTTCAGAGCTCACACACGTACATTCAGAGCGTGCCACATTCAGTCACTGATATCATTTCCTTTCTATTCCCTGTATTCATCCTTTTGGCTGTGACAGGGTATTTTTCATACTCTGTCCCTCCATTGTGATCGCAGTGCTGAGTCTCTAATGCGATGCGGGTGCGGCCAGAGCGGCAGGTTCCACCCTGGGCTTCGCTGACTGAGGCATTCAAGGCAGTCGTCCTCCCATCGAGGAGGTGGTGACAAGCCGAATAAACACAAACGCCCAAGGAAAGTGAGGAATAAAGCATCCCTCCAACTCTCGCTCCCTCGCTCCCTCGCTCCCTCCCTCTCTTACTCTTCCTCTCTTTCAACTCTGATGCGAGCCGACGGGTAGCAGTGTTCTGTCACTAGTCAGACAGCGGAGAGGATATTTCTGGTACAAGTGTTTCAGGAGGAGGACAGAGGACATCTTTTTACTGTGACAGGGATTTTGTCACCAGGAGTATTCATAGATAGGAAGTATTGTATTATATGCACATGTATGATTATGCATTATTTTCTCCATCGGTGTGTGTATGTGTGTGTGTGTGTGTGTGTGTGTGCGTGCGTGTGCATGCGTGTGTCCGTGTGTGCACACAATGCTTTGTGGTCAGTCTCTAAGTTCTTAATGCAGGAGCCATTGCATTAGTGCTGTCTGCTTCCTGCCATCCACCTCCTAAATCATATTAGTAGTTTCTGTGTTTGTGTCTCATCAGCTCTTACGCAACACACACACACACACACACACACACACACACACACACACACACACACACACTACTTATCACTTATAAAAAAGCAAGTTATTATACTGTTATGATTATATAATTTCTAATATTTTCTGGGGGGGGGCTTTTTTCACATTTATTTTGATTTAAGTGCTTATTGATGACACTGAAGCACTCACGTGAAGATTGTCCTTAAATTGCTACTGAGAAAAGATGGATTAAGAAATGATATGATACAGTCCATTAAGATTCTGACCAGACCCAACATTACATTTATGGGTCTGAAAGGTTTTCAATCCCACTGTTGTTTCTTTCTTGTTTCTTATATTTTCTCACTAATCTTATCAGTTAATCACAGAAACCTGGTGTATGAACAGCTTCCTCACGAAACCAAATGTAGTCTCTAAACTGATACTGAGAGATATGATATATGAGGAAGAGGAAGATAAAGACAGAAGGAGAGTTATGTAGGCCGCCTTTTACTGAGGAAACATGGCATTCGTCTGTTTCTGTTTTCTCTTATGAAAGGTCTCAGATAAAAGTGCCCATTGTTAGTGATGTAGCTATCTGCATGTTGTAGCTGCTGTTAGGAAACAGTATTAGTCACACACACACATAGATCTGAGTCGTTGGACAGTATTGTAGTTGGCTTACACCAGTGACAATTCTAATGCAGTGTCAGTGGTGGAAGCTGAAGCTAAACCAACAACAATTAGCAAACAGACGTTACCTGGGAGCAGCTTTCCATTACACCTTCTCTGATCCTATTTGTTGAACTATAATTATACCACAGGTTTGTTCACAGGTCAGTGGCATGGGCCATCGCCTATTTAATCTGTTTTTGTATTGAGTCTTAAGTCTTTTAATTAATATATCTGGATGCATTAAAATTTGATTTTCCTTGGAGTCTTATTAGATCCCAAAAAACACATGGAAGTTTTCAGGCTTGAATTGGAAACTGAAGTTTACATAGTCTGTGCACAGTCCAGCTGCAATGCTGCGGCCAAACAAAACTGAGTGGGAGATTGAAGAGAGTAAACCTGCATCCAGATGTTCTGTAAGCAAACACAGCAGCATACACATAACAGCCATTTTAAGGCCAAAATGACATTTTACAGTTAGGTTTAGTAGGGTTTCATGACAGAGTTGGAGTCACAGGATTTGTAAAACAGTGTGATAAAGTACTTTTATATGTCAGGTATTTGATTTATCAGATAACAGGCTATTTTATATATATTATAAACAGCCAGGAATTGTACACTATCTTGATACATGTCCATAAATGTCACAATATAAAATGACATATACTGTCATTGAAGATTTTATTCATGTCAGCTAGAGCTGCAACGATTGGTCGATTAGTTGATTAGTCCATCAACAGAAACGGCAACTATTTTTGATCGATTGATTTTAAGAAAGAATGCCAAAATGATTGTGTTCCAGTTTCTCAAATGTGTAAATCTTCTGCTGAAAGCTCTAGGTATTTGACATTTCATGATGCCACACACACACGCACGCACGCACGCACGCACACTCATCAGTATCTCTTGTGCTTCCTGTGAATGTTTGAAAACGTTCAGCTCGAATCTAAATCAGCAACAATCTAAATACTGACTGAGACACACATTCATGCAAGCACAAAGCCAGACACTTACACACATACTAAATAAACCTTGCACTGAGCCAAGGCAAACCATAATGTGTGGAAATGTTTGGATATATTTTTGCTCAAGAGTGTTGTTTCCTGTGGAACTGGATTTTACGATGTGCTTAAACCCAGCTGCAGCGCTGCTCTCACATGTCAGACAGACGGTCTGTGTGCAGTGCCTCTACTGTTAATAAAGTGATGGGTGAGACGGTAGAACTGATGACAGCAAGTTAGCAAGTATCTCAAACTTTTACAAAATGTATTATAAGATAGATTAATCAATTTTCTTTGGTCAACAAAATGTCAGAAAAAGCATCATCCACAAATGTCTTGCTTTTTTCTGACCAACAGTGTAAAACCCAAAGATATTCAGTTTACTATCGTAGAAGACTAAAAAAAAATGTTTTTTCTTCCAGGTGATAATTTTCTGGCAGCCTCATCTGCATAGTGTGTGTATTTAAGTGTGGTGTGTGTGTTTTATCTTTCTCTTCACTCTGAAAGCACCTCGCGCACATTTGATCTCCTCCAGTGCAGCTCAGCTCAGAGGAATACACACATGCACACACTCGTTCCTTTGTGTTTTAAGCCTAATCAGGAGTGCTGGAGGTGAGATGTTCTTTTGGTGTTACCTTGGTGAGGTCTCCAACCTCCTTGTCTGAGAAAGTCAACTTCTCTCAAGTCATTTAAAATGTCCTCATCTTCCCCTCTAAGCGGATAGCTCTCTGACTTCTAAGTTGATAGGGCTGTGGTTAAGGAGATGCCAGCGTGTTTATGCGTGTATGTTTGTGGATGGGTCAATGTTTGGAGACAGGTTTTGGGGGATGTGATGATCTAGGTTGAGAGGATGAGAGAGAGAAGTTGGAAGGTTTTAACTCTGTACTAAAGGCTGGATCCGGGATCTGTTTGTAATATTTTCATCTGAAGGTCCATGTGTCTGTAACTGTGTTTCTAAGGCAGTCAGTGTGTTGCTCATGCTCTCTGTGTCTGTTATGGAATCTACACTTACGTAAGGGTTCCCAATTTCAAATGGATTTCAACACAGTCAGCTGCCCCAAACCATCACCGACTATCTCTTAATATTTTCCTTTCTCACACACTGACCCACTAATCGTTCTGATGTGGTTGAAAGATTGCTGCAGTATATGTTGCAAATATCAACAACTGTTCAAATGTAGTGTACACAGATGCAATGTTGTCCTCTGATATGCTCATTAACCATTCATGTCCCATATCAGATATGGTCTTCAAGGGCTCTAATATCCTGTTGTGACATCCCGTTGAAGCGGATGAACTTGAGTGCATGTGTGTCTGTGTGTGTGTGTGTGTGTGTGTGTGTGTGTGTGTGCGCGCAAGTGCGTGGATGCACATTTGGGTGCATTAGCGTGTGTTCGTCGGCCCTGTCCAGATGTGCAGGAATGGCTGTGTGTTGTAATGCTTCCTGTTTTGCAAACTGTCTGAGGTCAACAGAGGGCTGTGATGCTCAGCTGAGTGGAGACAGAGGGCAGAAAAAATAGAAAGCAAGAAGACAAGTAATATTGTACTGAATGGTCATGTCAAACAAAATACTAAATAATGAACTATTTTATTAGCTTAGCAGGTTCATATACAGATTGTGACAGACTTAAAACTGGGTTATCACATGCTCCACATTTGCCTTACCTAAAGAAACATTCTCAAAAGACGTATAAACTTAAACAATAACAAAAACCACAAAGATTTTACTAGCATCCTGTTTGTGTGAGTGCATGTCACTTGTCAAGAATGCTGTAATGATTGTCTTTGTTGCAGTCAAACAGCCACTTTGGAAGTGTATGACTATTTTAAAGACTTACACACATTGCTGTCCCTCCAGCGATCGGTGTAAGTCTTTAATACAGCTGTTTTATGATGTAGGAGCACTGATGCTCAACCACACGCATCTATCATCTGATAAGGGTACTGTAGCCTGAGGAGTGTAGTGGCGACTCTAATATATGTGCACACACGTGGACAGGACAGGGACGAATGAACTCCGGAGGGAAGGAAGGAAAGAATAGAAACAGGGACCATTTCTCAAACCTTTATTTATATTCTGCAAAATACGATGGTGAAGACCAGCAAGAGCAGATGCATGAACACGCATTTACAGCCACTACACAGACACACAAAGAAGGATGCGCAAACACATAAACACACCCATATGCACACAATGGCAGATTGCTCCTGCAAGGACACAGCCATTAGTGTGTCTTTGGGGAGTTTATTTTTTTCTTTCTAATGGAGAGGAGAGTCAAGTGACCCATGAGAGGAAACCATGTGGACAGCAGTTTGGCTCCCTTATTCTTACACTCACTCTGTCTGCTTGCTAATAAGCCATCAGACGTCCACATCATGAAGCAAACTCTTTCTACTTCCTCTACTTTTAAGGCATAAGCCTGGCAATATTTTATATTTTTCTTCGAAATCCCATTAAAAGAAACATTTTTATTTTATTTATGCCACCGACAAGTATTGAGTGTGTAGCCAATGCCTGATATAGCTTATTTCTCTGTGCAACAGGCGTCCGTTGTTGTCCAAAGATTATTAAAAACACATAAATGAGTCACACTGTTGCACTGGGTGACATGTTCATTCATTATGGATAAATAGAATATGTCAAAATAACCCCCCCCCCTTTCATCCTTTACACCTCTAACGTTCTATATGTCTTTGAAGTCTTTCTATCTCTTTATTTTGTCTGATGGCAGACTTGCTTAAGGATGCAGAGTTTGTGCATGCTTGCAGTACATGCATGCACTTACAATAACACTCTCACTCTAACTTGCTGACTCTCATTTCAAGAGTCTGAGTGGGCCATTATGAAAGGCTCCACAGCCAGTTTCACAGCCTTTTCAGCGTTGGAGTGTGTGTTCACAAGTGTATCGAGAAGAGACAGGTGGAGCGCACTGTCCCAACACATGCATGCACATGCACACAAGCACTTCTACACGCACACACACACACACACACGCACACACTCAAAAACCAGATCAGTGTAATTCATCTGCACCCCTGGGGAACTGCCAGGGCTGACAGGGAAATTTGCATCCCTAATTCCACCACCACACCCCCTCCCTCTGCCAGCTGGGACCACCAGGGCCAGGGCAGAGGCAGGGCAGGAAGTGTTTTACAGACGTGCACTCACATCGCACACACACAAACACACAGGCACATGCACAATCATGCAAACCGTATCTAATCAATTTGACGCCGATGTTAAACAAAGCTCACGTTTAGGGTAATTAAAATTCCCCAATTAAAGCCTGCGTGTGCATGTGCCTTAGTGTGTGTCAGACTTTGTCTGTGTTTGCATATTTTAAAGGTTCTTTGTTCCCATTCAACCTTTGTATGAACAGATTACCAAAATTGAACATTTTAAAGCTGAAAAGTGGCTCTTTATATCCCAAATTTCCATAATGTGCATCACTACCTTTCATGTGAGCACCTCCAGCAGAACAAAGCAGTTCTATTTTTATGTATGTTGTTTTTTTTCTTTATGAAACATTTGCACTATTGTTTGTCTATTTGTGTGTGTGTGTGTGTGTGTGTGTGAGTGGCAGAAGGTTGGATCACAATTACTTCATCGTCTCTCCACTGAGCTGCCTGTCCCCAGGGCTGCCTAATCAATTGTCTATGTGACCATTCTCTTTAGGAGAAATCAATCCAGCTTTATAAATCGGGTCTGGTGTAAGTGTTTCTCAGTAGGTTAGTGAGTATGTGAGTAGACCCACTGTGCATATACATATGTGTGTACGTGAGAACAGTGTTCAGTCTGCAGCTGTTGTTGAGATTGACACCTCGTGCAGCTCATGATTTGCCCTCCTCACTCATTAGAATGGCCTCTCCCCCTTCACCTCCTCACTAGCCAGCTGGACCGATTCATAGGAGGGGTGGTTGGGAATGGGGTGAGTTTATGTGTCGAGGGTGTTTTCGGGGTCGTGTGTCTTAGATGTCTTCACTGTGTTGTTTTGAGAGGTATTTTTGTCAGTTTTGCCAAAGTTTAAAAAGTGGGATCTTAAATATTTAACAAGACGAAGAGTCTACAGCCGTGCTAGCGTCTGAACACATTTAAAAAAAGAGAATATATAAACTTGAAAATGATGAACCGTAGATATATTATATTTGTTTGGCAAGAACGGTTTTGTAACACAATCATGGTTGTAAAAGTGCACTTTTACTTTTTTATTTGTATTTTAGCCTTGTCTGCCCCTTACTTATAGTAAATCTCTTGCTGTGCTCAATTGGGAGTCAGCTGGCCGGTTCTAATGGTCTATTGAACTGAACCTCAGGGGTGAACACACTGTCCCATATCTCACCACTATAACTCTTTTATCAGCACCCCCCCCCCCCATCACACATAAATACACATCAGAGAGTAGGAGAGAGAGCAAGGGTCAAGGTCATGCGATGCAGCTTAGGTGTCCTGATTAGTTTACTTCTATGTGAGACTATATGTGATAGATTATACGTGAGTGTAGGTTTCTTCCTGGTTCTCAGTCATACTGTAGGTCTGAACCGTGACTAGGTTTGAGCTTGCAGCCCAGAAACCCCCTACAGAAGCTGTCTCAACACGAACACACACACACACACACACACACACACACACACACACACACACGTATTTAACAGCAGTCTGGCTGGATGGCTCAGCATGAATCTACCTAGCCCAATCTGAGCAGATTACAGCATATTAGGAAGGGGTGAGACAAATGCCAGTGTGTCCCCTGGTGAGTTTAAATGAGAAAGGCTTTAGGTTTATTCTGCTGTGGAGAGAGTAGAGGGCAAAGGGGCACAGTGCAATGAGTGGGCAGTGTGACAGAGGGTTGTTAGAGAAGAGGGATCCAGACAGACAAAGAACTATGAGATCTGTATAGTCCTAAAGGTCTCCTCTGTTGTTTTGTCTGTCTGACTGCCATCATATTTAATTTAGGTTGCTCCACTGCCATCTGGAAAAACAACTGTGTATACACTGCTGCTGTTACATCTTTTCTCTAGATTCTCTAGTTTTATCATTGTAGCCTATCCATTCATGACCATCATTTATTAACTCATATTGGGTCATATTTCATTATGTATTTACTATTATTAACTCCATGTGCATTTGTACACACATATATATATATATATATATATTTTTTTTTTCATTCATTCATTCAGTCACTAATTATGTAATATGGCATTTCATCTCTAAAAATATCTGTGTGTGTGTGTGTGTGTGTGTGTGTGTGTGTGTGTGTGTGCGTGCACGCATGTGTGTATGCACCCCCTGCAGACCCGGAGTCCCAGAGGAAGAGAACTGTGCAAAATGTTCTGGACCTGCGACAGAACCTGGAGGAAACCATGACCAGCCTGAGAGGGGTGCAGCTCAGCCACAGGTCAGCCACACACACACACACACACACACACAAACATGACTGCATAGCATTGTACAAAATAAAGAAAAAGAAAAAAATTAACAAAACAAACAAGCCAGGAATCATTTTTTCAAAAATCAGTTGAGATGGACAGATTCTTATTGACATTGCTAACAGTGTGTTAGGGTGTGGTGGTTAACTGCCTGTGGGCTCTCAGATCAATATCAGTATTCTTGATAGACCAGTAGCCATTAGCCTGTCATTTTCTGCCTGGTCTGTTCTCCCTGTGGATTGGTTAATACAGAACTGAACTAGGATTAGCTCAAAGCTGACTTTAAAGCCGACCCTGCCAATGCACACTCACGAATCACATTTATAAACACAACAAGACATGGAATAATGCTGTGATTAAGCGTATGTGTGCATTTGAGCGTCCTGCTCCTTCCTGTGGTTTCTGTGTTCCATTGACGGATTCTGATTGCATTCAGCACGTCTTTAGGTTTTGTCCTTGAGAGCTTCCCCTCTGTCTGCCAGTCCGTGCGTCTCCTGCCATGTATCCTCTCTCAGTCCCTCAGTGGGAGCTCCCTGCATGAAGAGCAAATCAGCAGATGGTTCCCTGCTGGAATACATCTCCTTTGCCATTCATACTTTTTATCGTACTGTAATAACCTTGAATCACTTCCCGCTGTCCCTGAAGACATATTCTGCTTTGAGGCTTACAGGCTGTCCGCAGAAGTTTCCTGTGCAAACAAGATGTCATATTTCCGGTGAAAAAACGAGTTTGCAGTTTGCATGAATTAAACAAATGGATTGGTTAGCAAGCAAACTGTTTTGTCTACACATATTTCCCCTGATATATACTGTATACATAACAAGCAGAAAGCCTGTAAAAATCCATTCTAACAAGATGTGTAGCATCCTCTCTCTCATCCTCTCTCCACTTCTTTCCTGCCTGCTTTATGTTAGCGGTTAAGCATTTCATGTGAAAATGTCTCCATTGATGGTTTCTGTGGAGATGATTCTGTATCCTGCAGACAAGATTAATTTTAATGTAGCAAGCAAAGGCACGTACTGTCACACAGTTCGAGAGCCAGTAACTTTTAATATGCTAATGCTCATCATTTTCTCCCCCAGACACTAATCAGGGAAGTGCTGTGCTGCTTTAGCACTGCTTTTGGCAATGCATGATATTAATGTATATAACATAAATGTAATGTAGACTCACACAAATGTGCGCCGGCATATGAGACAGTGCTATGCTGTTTCAAGCAGAGCACAGAGGAACATGTGGGCGTGTTTGCTGACAGGAAAGTAACATGAAAACGTAGACAAATACTACTTATGCATTTGTGTACTAATATACAAAGTCACTTTGAAAACACATACACAGACGCCTGGAAACCAACTAATCCCTAAGCTCCTGTAAAGTCAGTATAGGGTTTTATACACTGAGATCCCACTATGGGGAGAGGAAAGATGATTGGCTGAAGGAAGCAGGTCCTAAGCTCATCTGAGGGGAAATGACAGACATTCACTTCCTGTCTGTTAAAGCCGTGCCTGACCTTTTCAAGCCTTCCGGAGAGAACATTGCTGTGAATCTTTCTTCTTTTCACCACCTAAGAACCCTAAAACATGTCGTCTTTTGCATTCCACAGCTGTGTGGAGGGGACCACGTGCTACGACAGCGATGAAGCTGCTGCGTTCTCAATTTCCAGTCTATCAAATCGCTCCTCGCCGTTGTCGTGGCGCCAGGGTCAAGCCAGCCCCCGTCTGCAGGCTGGTGACGCACCGTCCACTGGCAACACCCAGTCAGACGTCCCCCTCCGTATCAGCCATACCTCTCGCATCCAACTCATCGAAGCGCTGGATGACTCGGATCCGTCCCTCCTGAAGGGTGATTACCTCAGCAGCAGCGATGTCGGCGGGAAGAGCCCAAAGGAGGATGATGATGATGATGATGATGATGATGATGATGATGATATTGATGATATTGATGATCTTGGGAATGGGTAAGTTGTGTTTTTACCCCTTCTTCATTAGCCTGAGCCGCGTATAGTATATTTTATAACCTCAAGGCGCTGCAGTCTGCAGGACACTTGTGTCTCATTAATGGTGTCTGCATTGCTTGTAAGGTGAATCCTGCCACCTGCCAACTGTTACAATCCCACAGCTGCGGCCAGGCCTGTAGTTAGTGGTTTACCAGCACAACAAAGCCTTGATCAGCCCCTCTATAATGCATCACAAGCCCCCGTCATAGTGTCAGCCTTGACACTGGCAGCTGTAGCCCCCCTGGTGCAGCTGGCTCTGCCGGAAAACAGCCCTGTGGCAGAGTCCGGGAATGATGTCACAATCATTGAGACCCCTTGCAGAGATTATCCTGTCAAATTCAGCTGCGAGCCCGCCGGCTTTGCCAGCAGGCTTGCATGTGGAGGACCCCTCGCAGCGTTGGCTCACCAGAGCCCCCTGGCAAAGCTAGAATGCAGATGTCTTTGGAAAACTGGTAACTCATTCTGCCTAGCCAATGTGGGAACAGTCAGAGCTGTCAAGGTCCGAATGAGTTTTGTTTTAAACTAGCCATGGATTCCTTGATCAAAAGATTTAATGTTGAGATCACTTCAGAAAACAAAATGCTAATTATTTCAGCTTGGTTGATCAAAAATGTTCATCTGCGTGTTTGTTGTGTAGTGGTTGTTACCCTGGTAGTGTATGTCTTTGAAGCTTTGTTCTCTCCTATAATTGGAACATCTTCGAAGGTATTGTTTCTCACATCTCACACACACACACACACACACACACACACTTTTCTTGCTGCCACATCTAGCTGTGGCAGCAAGAAAAGGGTCTCTAACCTTCATTTGTTAGATGGACCAGAGAGGAATCCCAATCATGTTAAATGTGTTTGGTAGTTATTTATCACAATAACCTGATGATCCATAAAGATTGTGAATTGTTTTTCTTTGACAACTAAGTCAGAGGGACAGGTCATGAGAGAGCTTGCTCGTAGCTGTTAGTGTTCAAATTGTAATGTAGCTCCCTGAGGCTCTGTCAATTAATTAAGTTTCACATCAATACACAAATAAAATAAATCAAGTTTAGAGGGTTTATTGAAGAATGACCTTAGTGTTCCCTGGACCTCCTTGGTTCTGGAGATCTTGCAGCCTTGTACAAATATAAGGAGGTATGACACAACGATTTTAACTCAGTTGCACATCAGCATCATGTTTCACTGACCAACTCTAAGCACAGCGAAGAAAAACACATTATCTCATTGTAAACCATGATCCTGTGTGTGTGTGTGTGTGTGTGTGAAGCCGCAGAGCTCATCCAACCAAACTAAAAAAAAACTAAAAATTCCTCCACTGGCCACAGCTTGACATCTCCATGGTAACCACAAAAATGCTCCCCAGTCACCAGGAAATCAATTGCAACACAGTCCCTGTAGTGTTATTGTGTATCTGGTCATGGCCTCTAATTAGTGGTTGTACAGGTTTATAGTATGCTTTGTATGAGGAGGCAAAACATAAGGCAACATTTGTTGGCGGATTAAAGTAAAAAAGATTGAGAAAGAGAGATGATAGACAGACAGGCCAACAGACAGACAAAGAAAAAGGGAAAATGCAGCTTTGCAGTTTTATTTCTTTCTAGAAGAAATTTAAGTAAATGTATGATTCATGATGTCTTTGTAATCTATGCACTAGGCGAAGGTGCAGGCAAGGGGGGATATTGTGAACATGCAAATGATTTAGTGTAATCTTAAATAACAGCTTGAGAATGTGTCAGAAAAATGTTCTATTCTGTATTCTATTGTTGCAACTAACGATTATTCAATTATTTCATCATCAACTAATCTGTTGAATATTTATCAAAACGTATTGTTTATTATATAACATGTCCAAAAATAGTGAAACATGCCCCTCACAAATTCCCAGAGCCCAAAGTGACGTCTTCAAGTCGTTTGTTTTACCAATAATCAAGATATTCAATTTAATGAATTCAATGAGAAAAGCTGCAAATCCTCACTTATGAGAATCAGCAAATGTTTGGAATTTTAGCAGGATAAATGTGAAACTATTGATCTAGTATTTTAAAGACTAATGTTGTCCTAGGTTGTGGTGCAGAACCTGCTGCAGCTTCAGACTGATATGTCTTTACCACTAGAGGGCAGGCTAGTGCTTCTGTTTCCCTCTTTCCTCTGCTCTCCACCCAATCAATTTAAAGTAGCCCCATGCTGGATTGCTCTCCCTTATGTCATTATTTATTACACATACTCATCCATTAAACATAGCGGCACTACCCCTGTCATACAGAGGACCAATACACAACCATATCTAATCCCAGCATATATAATACATAGGATTTCCCCACATACATTATGCATCACATACACACACGCACCTTCTTTTGTTAGTCCTCATCTCTTTGTTCTGTTAAATTGTGAGGAAACAGTGCATTAAAATGTTAGAGTTTGGCCATAAATATATGAGCAGGATTTGACTAATTGTTGGCCTCATGGTGACTCACTTGAGTTGTACTGTATAGGCATGACTCACATTCACACACAAAGGTACGTGTACCGTGACCTGCCTGACACACAGACCTTATACACACACACACACACACACACACACACACACACACACACTCTCTGAGTCAGGATCCCTTATGTCAGTTATCCATTTCCTGTGCTTTTCTAGCCCGGGCCTCTGCTTGTCCGATGAGTGCCACATACATCTGGAAGCAGACCCCTCCCAGTATCCCCCCACACTCTCACTCACGTCATTCTCAGAGCGGGACTGGGGACGATGAGGAGGTCATTCCCCTGAGTGTGTGTGTGTGTGTATATATGTGTGAAAGGAATACAGTAATGAGTTGTGGTCCAATGTAGGTTATGGATTTACTTTTTGGACACTGTGACAGTTTAAGATGTTAAACTTAAATCTTAATTTTTATATATATATATATATATATATATATATATATGAACAACAAGTTAATTGCCTCTTATGTTAAATGTGAATTAGGTTGCTGGCAGAAATTGCCGATATGTTTTGTTTAGTTTTTATGGCCCACAGTATACCTCAGTCTCAGCTGATTTCGGATAACAAGCTGAGGTAATGCTACCTGCCAAGCGCCAAATGAAAAAAATCGAACATCTAGCAAGCTTTTCTCAAGAGTTGGTGGAGACAAAACAGACATACTAGGCCAGACACACAGGACTGTCATGTCTCCTCGATGTAATTTCTGAAGTTTGGACATAGATATTAGCATTCTGCCACAAACAATTTTCTTGTAGAGCATAATAAAAATAAATTCCTCTTCTAGGCACATAAGCTCATTGCCCATCTTGTCAATGTCTCGTCTATTTACGCTGATGAATCCAAATTCTTTCACATTAGTTTCACTAATGTCGTGGTTCATTTGCACTTATTGGGGTGAAATTGACTTCCGCTTCCTGATTTCTTCTACATTTTCTTGACATTGTGGTTTATACCCCCAATCCAGAGAAGTATAAAAGAAACACACATGCAGCCCAGAGAAGAATAAGCAGGCATTTGTTTTAAAATGATCGCTATATTAACTTTAAATGGTGATAATATGTCAAGGCTATTGAAATGACAGCTTGGTTTGGAGTTCTTCTGCCTCCTACTGGCCAAAAAATGATGAGTGAAGCTTTAAATAGGAGTTCATAGGACAGTATATATAATCTGTATCTCTCAACAACCTCTGTATATAACCAGGAATTGCAACTGAATCACCTCACCTGTACCACAGTCTCCACATTCCTCCCATTCCCAGAAGTTGGATGGTTGGAATTGACACGAACAATACAGTCCATTTTATTTAAATAATAGAGTCAAAGAAGCAGTCCACTGTCCAGAGAACAGCTAACATCACAATTCACAACAGGGTTAATGCTTTAATTAGCTTGTTTCTCTTGAGAGCAACACTGTGAAGGTGCACAAAGGCAAATAAATTGTGCTCAGGAAGGGAGAGTAATGGCTGCGTTTGTGTGAGATTTAATAGCAAACCTGCATAAAGCGCAAGGCCTTCATGCAGTACGTGTCTAAGCCGCGTCTGGGCTTGATAGTCGGTATTGATTGTTATCGTTGGAGTGGTGATAATGGACTCAAAGTGCACACACACACGTGCCGGCGATTGGATGAGTGTGTGGCTTGTTTTCTGCCATGCTGGGAGCAAACGCTTTTATTTCTGGATGGAAAAGCTTCCATCCTCAGCGACCTCCCATTCGTAAACGCACTGTCTCCATGGTTACGCTGCGAGACAAGCTGGATCACTGCACTAAATGTCTGAATTATGAAACCATTAGTTTGAAGCAGGACACACACACACACGCTAAGCTCCCTGAAGCTTTTCAGAGTCTGCTGGTTTAAGTGTTTTGATTTGGTGCCGTCTGCTTTCTTGAAAAGCAGAAGTGAGCTGGTTGTTCTCAGCGTCAGTCCAGCACAGTACAGGGAACTGAAACAGAAAGAGGAACTTTTTAATAGAGAAGTAATCTGTTTTGAACACAAACGATGCCTGGAATAAGCTTTGGTGTTGTCAGTAGTTACTTTAGCCTCATGCCTGCCACTAAATGTTTGATGTTCAAACACTGGAGGTCATTATCTGTCCGTATCGATGCCTAAATGTAATGTAATTTAATGTAGGCACTCCTAATTAGGTGTAACTCCTAGACGTTGTCATTGCCCCTAAACCATATCTCCAGGTGGACGGTCAAATGCATGTGTGTATGTGGTTGTGGTTGTAGAGAGCAGTGTTGTTTCCCCCAGGTCAAACTCAATCCTGCTGTAGTCTTACCCCATCTACTGGCCAAAAACTAGAACCTCACATACACACAAACACACACACACACACACACACATTTACAGAGAGAGAGAGATAACCTAATACAGCCTGACACATCTGATTAATGAATATGTTTCCCCACATCTGGATCTGATTTACAGTACAGGTGATGGATCCGCTTACTCTCTCTCTCTCTCTTTCTCTCCCTCTCCCTCTCTCTGCCTCCCTCACACACACACATGCACGCACGCCTGCACACACACACACACACACACAAACACACACACACCTCCTCCTGATGTGATCCTCAGTGGACACACCCAGGGCTTCCCTCTTCCTAAGAGCAAGATCTTTACACTATGACTCATACTGCGGTCCAGTTACAGACCCCCTCCCAAAAAAAAGCACAGCACTCTGCCCTGACCCAGATGCAGTCACAACATGGGCTGAGTTCAAAACTGGCTGTCATGAAAAATGGTGGGGGGGAAAGAAGAGGAAAAAAAAGTTTTTGACTTTTTGCCGAGTGACTGTTGAGACTGATTTTGGGATATAAAACAGTTGTGAAATGGAGACATTTTAGATTATTTTTTATTTCATTTTCTGTTCTAAATATCTGATCTCAATTTAACATAGATTGCTTGTGTTTTGCTGCTCTTCTAAGTTACTTTTACCTTCATAGTGATGACAACCCACACGGCAGATGAGCGCCCACCTAGAGCCTGGTTCTGCTCGAGGTTTCCACCTGTTAAAAGGGAGTTTTCTACCTGTTAAAAGGGAGTTTTTCCTTGCCATTGTCGCCTAGTGCTTGCTCATGGTGGGATCGTTGGGTCTTTGTGTGTGTGGAAGTTGGTCTGATAGAGTGCCCTGAGATAACTTTGTTATGATATGGCGCTATATAAATAAAATTGAATTGAATTAAATCTAATGAATCTGTAGGTTACACATAATTACTTATTGCTAATCACATCAAAATTATACTTTCCTATTTAACTATAAGAGAACACATCAATGCTGCTAATACAATGGCACATTTCCACAGTTAGTTTGATTCTCAACCTATTTGTGATTAATAATAAGCCAATGTATTTGAAGAAAGGTTCACAACTATGGCCAATAGGTGGGATTGTTGTTCAATGGTTAAACAGGGCATTAAACTGGAACATTATAACTATCGCAACTTTCATGCTACAATCATCAGAGTTGGATCAATCATTTTAAGAAAAGGAAAGATATGCATTAGGTACATTATTACATCATGGTTCAACTTTATTATAAACTTTCAAGGATTCCCAACTTGCTTGACACGTTTCTTCCAGTTCACTTACTCAGGAGGGCATTCCATGATTTAGGTTGCATCTGCTAAGTGTCTTCTTATCTTCCAGTGAGGGGAGATTCAATGTGTGTGTGTGCATGTGTAGGGAGAAAGAGTAACAGTTTTTGTTCCCAGGGAGGATAGTTCTTTTGATGTTGTTTTTCCCAATCAGATGTAAGGAATAGCCTGCGGCTGTTTCCAAAGGTCAAACTGGAGGAGAATAATGGAACGTTGAAATACACATTGGCCGCTCTGAACTTCCTCCCCTCTCCAGGACATGACACCGTGAGGTTTCACAGGTCCCTTTTCTCAGACTCTCTGGTGTCATGCAAAGGAGATTGAGTTCCAATAGATAAATCCAACAAAATCCTGACTTTAACTCATCTGAGTAAGGAAACAATCTTCAAAAGGACGATCGCCACTTTTCTTCAGAGACTTCTCCTCCGCCCTCCTTTTCACATGCACACATACACTCCCCACACACTCACACGTTCACACCTACAGGAGACGCTGACCAGAGATGGTCGTTAAACGAAGGAAGACAGTTCCTTGGTGCAAGGGACTAAGAAGCACCAAGCAAGTTGGAGGTCTAAGAAAATGTATAATACCCTTGGAACCATGATGCAATAATGTTTCAAATGTATAGCTTTCCTTTTCTTGAAGTGATTAAGCCAAGTCTGATACATGTAGCATAATCTTTACCAGATTTATAACAAGTCTGTTTAATGCCTTGTTTTATCATGGAACCACAGTGCCCCCTTTTGGTCACGATCGAGTATGGGTTTGCTAGCTTATGTGGGTTTATGCCTATAAAGATTCATGTTACAATGGATGGATACCTTTGTAGTTATAGGAAATTATCATTGGATTTGATGAATAAGTAATAATGTGTAATTACAGATTTCTGAATGTAGTAGATAATAGCTTGTGTGTATGAGTGTCACAATCACTATTGATGGGATTATAACGATGGAAAAACTGTGAAGTTTGCCCGCTAGTTAGAAAACTCCTATACTACAAAACAGCCTGGAGTAGAAACTACAATTACCGAATTTGCGCGAAGAAGAGCGACAACCCTTCGGCCCTTCCCTAAATCTGCAATCCTGCGATCCAGCAGGGGGCCGAGGACGCTCAGCGGAGGCTGGACCAGGCGGGGGCCGAGCACGCTCGGCGGAAACTGGAGGCGGAAGCATAGACTCTGGGGTACTGGACAGAGGCAAGCGGCGTCTAGTAGGCTGACGGCCAGTCTTACTGCAGCCTCCCCGGGTCCCAGTGAATATAGCCAACCGAGTGCCCTCATAGGAAGAGGTAGCCTGGTCGCCAGTGGGCTGGAGTCTCATCGCCCCCAACCTCAGAGACCTCTTGCTGGCCGGGGTGCGACAGGCTGGTCGCTAGCAGGCTGTAGAGTCCGGGACCGAGAGGAGGCTGGCTGCTCACTCTCAGGAGGGATCATGAAAATCCCCCCCATTTGATAAAATGCTTTTTCATAGTCCCGTGGGGGAAAACATGACCATCGGTTCGCTGGATCCGAGTATGGTCGGTTCATTCTGTCAAGCTGAGCCATGAGGTAGCAGGATAAGAATCCAATTGCAGACAGGCAGCTCCAGGAAAACCAAGGTATTTATTAACAAACACGACGACCAAAAAACCAAAAACAGGGAACCATACAAACCGTTGGAAGGTAGGTAGTAGACAAAAATGACCACATCCGGACTGACACCGACGACAACACCAACAGAACATCGCAAACACAGACTATGATCCGACAACACACAGAGGGAAGGGACTGCTATATATAAGCCAGGGAAAACGAGGGGATCAGACACAGGTGAGTGACGAGACACAGGTGAGTGCAATCAAAAAAGGGGGGAAACCAGACAAAGACAGGAACACGGACTCTAAACTACAAAATAAAACAGGAAACACAGAAAACCCAACCCAGATCATGACAATTGCTATTGGATGATGTGCAATCAGCTGACCTGGTCTGTTTTGCCACCAGGTTTGTCTATCAAACCAATCTAAAATACACAATCAGCAGTGACTTCTTTTTCTTTATTATGCTCTAATTTATTATGTTGAATATAAAATGTGAAAAATAAAACGTGTAAATGAAAATGTACATACATTAAATCTATAGGCAGCTTAGTAATAACCTGGTATGGGCATGGAGAGGCAATCACATCCTCCCCCTTGATGATATTCACAGGGCACAGCATAATTAATTGTTTACACACACATATTACATACACACACACACACACACACACAAACACACACACACACACACACACACACACACACACACACACACACACACACACACACACACACACCTCCCACACGCTCTTCACTCACATGACTTAATTTCCCACAGGGCACAAAACACACACATGCCAAAACTGGCAGGAGCTACAGGTAGGCTGTAGTGTGAGAGCCTGTTGCTAGGCAGACAGCTGAGCCTCCATGTGAACACACAAGGCTGCTAAAAGCCATTTACACCCAGCAACACCCCTTAAAATATGATGATGTCGGGATGGGGACCAACTGCCAAAGACTTCATATTTCTCATCTGTATTAAGCAATAAATATTTGCTCAGACATACTGAAGTCCCTCCTGATTGAAATACTAAAAAGATAAAAAGGAACACAATGGGATAATATAAATATAGAGATATTGAAATAAATAAATAAAGTTAATAAAAAGGACAAGAGTGAAAAACATTTTTAAAGACTGTGAAAACTGTCAAGAGAAGAAAAAACTATATGAAATGAAAAAGACTAGTACTTTTAAGATTATCACTACACAGTGTAAAGAACACATCCAATCGGGTGTCACCAGGCAAATGAAAACACCTGTGTTGGTGAGCCATAACTGTACACAGGACTTTTCTTGTGTTACTGTAAATGAGACAATTGATGTGTGTGAGAACAGAGCCTGAGCTGACAGGTGATTTGCTAGCCCCAGTTACAGAAAGTAACTTCCCCTAAAACCACAAATTTACATTTTTGATGTCTCTATTTTGCTATAGATTAAATACATATGTGACACAAGGTGTGGGTAACCTCTGGCCCTATTATTACAAATTTGGGGGTCTAAATGACTAATACCAAATGTTTTGGAATCAGTCCAGTAGATCATCTTTGGCACCATTGTGGCATTGGAAACATTCTGGTTTCTGTTTGTAATCCAAGTAGCATTACGAGTGAGCGGGCTTTGGTTGCATGCATGTAAACAGTCCATGTGGAGAGCAAAAGAGGCAGAATGCATTGGCTGAAATGCTATCTCTGAACCCATTGGCTATCATCTGACAAAGAGTTAGCTATTTATCAATCTCGGAATCCTAGAGATAAGCTTTTTACTTGCTTATCAGAAGATAGCCAATTAGTTATCTGGATATCTCCTGGCTACATTGGAAGTCCCGAAACAGGTTGAGTTTGGCTTGAATATGGTGTCACTGAAGTCTTCTTAAATCATCATACAGCTTCGATTGACTGAACGACCAATCAAATCACTCACTTTGTCAGTCAACAGGAAGCAGACATCTCAAGTTATACACAGCAGCTTAATGTGTTCCAATAGCTCATATCAAGTAGCTTCAATAGGCCAGAGGACAAAAAGTATCACCCTGTAGAAAACAGAGTGGATGGTGTAAAACCCAGGTGTATTTGGTTATTATCACTATGGATATTGTAGTAATGATCAATCAGCAAAATTGATGAGTAATACTCTGAGGTGTCATATGACTTGGACTCAAACCAGACTCAACGTTGATAACTTTAGACTTGACTTGACAAACTCAAACAAGACTTGCAACTCGACTTGGACATTAATGCCAGCCACTCGTCACTTCACCTGGACTTGAGCCTTTTGACTTCAAAATGCTTGAAAGTTAGTTTTTACAGGTTTTTATAACACTGCATAAATGTACTATTACTGATGCTTCAATGATAAGGTCAAACAATCTGTACAGTAAGTTACAGATTGAAGTGGTCTTTCAAAGATAATTTGCTCAATAATTTCTCAGAATAATCCCAGTTTAAAAGCATTAAAACTATTAATAAATTCTGAATGTCCAAACAGAAATGGAGGAATGCATCTTGTAAAATGTTCACATGTGACCTAATGTATTTTATATATATGTATATATATATATATATATATATATATATTTGTGGCAATGAAAGAATGTGAAAAGCCCAGCAGTTATAGATGTAGTACGAGTGTGGTAGACAAGTGGCTGTTTGGATAAAGTCCCTGTGGGTTTCCTCTGTGTCTGTAGTGACTGATAAGTGCTCTGTGATTGTACTTATCTCGTTGTGGGTGGGTTGAAAAGGCACATTTAGTCGGGCAGGCGAGATAAAAAAAAAAGGCTACACCTACAGCAAAGGCTGTTTATGTAGTTCCACACAATTGGATATAAATAGTCTGTAATATGAGGCCTTTTATGGTTTGGTTGTGGTGGTGTCATGCTCATGGCATAGCATAACACACACACACACACACACACACACACACTGTACACATCCACACACACACAGCAATTGTATCAGGCAGCGTGGTTCATCCGAGCATTAAACAACCCTGGCACCTATCTGTACGAAAAACAAACAATGTCTGCAACCAAGCGCAGACGGCGGCAGCATGTCATACGGCAGCAGGCTGCAGTCGTCTGCTGCAGGGGCCGGCTTGTGTGTGGGCGGCCAGAGTTTCTCTGCTCAAACTGTTATCAACACAACTCTGGCACAAACTTAGAGGAAAGATCTACAGACTGAAGAATGATAAGACCGAGGGAAATGGAACTTGATGATAATGAGATTTTAAATATGATGCTTTAATTCTTTAATTTAAAGAAAAGAATTTTCAGAAATTGAGCTGTAAGTCTACTTTATCAGCATGAATGTCTGCAGTCTTGTATGTTTTGCAGGTTGAACCTTTTCCTTTTTATGTCAAGCAATTATATCAAATGTATGGATGTTTCTTTTTTTTACCTAATCAGTGGTTCCTGACCTTTTTCCTCCCCACAGCCCTGTCATATGAACTCAAGTATGCCTTTTTTGACACTAACCTGTAATGCTCCAAATGTGTTATAATTTATGCAAGGTTCAGTTTGGTTTTAATGTGACACCATACTTTGTTAAAATGAGGCACATCACACCTGGGCTGACAGTATTGCATAAAGCTAATGGATATACATTTGTATAACAGCTGTGATCATGCTTTCATACATGTTTCATGCAAATTCACATTATATCATTATATAAAAAAAAACACAGCACAAAACGTAGACTGTCGGTTGGAAACGGGAAGCGAACAGTGGTCTCTCGCTCTCCTGTGTCGAAGTCTGATGTTTTCTTGACCCATCCAACCACCCACTTATCTATCATCCATCCATCCATCCATCCATTAATCCATCCACCCACCCATCCATTAATCCATCTAGCCATCCATCCACCCAAAATCCATACACCCATCCATTAATCCATCCACCCACCAGTCCACCCAGTCCCTCTATAACAATGCTGATGTTGTTTTGGGCCACTTGCTGAAATGACTGATGCTGTTGTTCTTCTTGGGAGGACAGTCTCAGAACTGAACAACAGGTCGGTGGATTTAGTCCGGGATGATACTGTCATCCAAATCTTCAAATAAACCACCATTCAGTGTTTGTGAGTACTCTGGTTTAATTCACAAGAAAGGTGGGTTTAATTAAATGAAACAAGAGTCAAAACGAAGTAGCCTTGGAACTTGAAACATGGTAAACTGGCCACTAAAACAATATGATATCATTTTTTTCACATTATCTAAGCTACTCCATGTAGCTTAACTGTTAACAACCATCTTGTACCAACCATCTTGGGAATCACTGCGTTAGAAATTTACACTAGGACAAACTTAAGTGTTGCATCTCTAGAATTAGGTTAAAATACACAGTTGTGACAGATTTTGTCAGTAATTCCTATCTAAGCACAATGTGCTTTGCCTAACACAATATAACAAGCAGCTACTTTGATTGCTGTAACATCTGAAGAGTCATGAAATAATTATTCATTAATGTTATACAATTAATACTGAAAGTGGGTGCCTGCAGGTAATTGCTCTAAGAAAAGAAGTAGCACCATCTATATTGGCAGATAGAGTCTGCATTATAGGCATAGTCAAACATTTCCCATTTGAATAATTATTCTGTCACATAGAATAATATGATCATCAGTCATAAATTAGAAGAAATTCAAGCTTAAAGTAAAATGTGTCATGCCTCTACAGTGATGATGAACAGGCACTACAGCCCTTTCAGACAGGGGATAATTAGCCTGATGCCTCAGCCCTGCACATGAACAACCCTGAGTTTTCAGGAAAAAGCTAAGTAACAAGATTTCGTTATTCCACATATCACCCTTGATTCTGTTAGTTTTGGAATTTGTAGATCCACCCGGCTGTAAAAACCTTTGTGAGCCACCTGGTTGTTTCCAATGGCCGCTATTCATTCACACTGGAGCAGCTTGTGATTGTGTGGCTGCGCTGTGTTTCATCTGAGCGTCTGCATGACAGCCTGAATGCGGCCCTCCCTCAAAGATATAATGGGGTTTTATTTGCCCCTTGAGAACCAGTGAGGAAGCCCAAAATGCAGCTGCAGAGCCATCGGAGTGTTGGCCCCCCTCTGAAGGAGTGAGTGTGAGGAGGAAGATGTATGTATGAAAGAGAAAGACTTGTGCGTTTGAGTGTGTGTTGTGCACTTTTATTACCACACATATGAGGACCAAATGTACCTGCAAAGACATAATTATGAGCATAGTGATAGTGATCATAGATATTTTACTTACTTACCTACTTCACTTTTTACAGGTATCCCTCTAGTAGTGCTATGGAGCAGTTTCTATGAGTGGGTCACCATTTTGTTTGTCTTGTGCACAAGGATGCACATGCAGGCAATAAACATTATTGCCAATGGCTTCATCGTATTCCAGTGATCTACAGGTGGCAGTAACACATCAACAACTGCAGCAATGCGAACCAGCGAAAGCAGGGAAGAAGACTGCAAGCTAGTTAACATGGAGTTGTTAGCATGCTTGCACGAGATTCACTCTCAGCCTTGCGAGTGCTATAATGCTGCTTTGATCAAAAACGGCAAGCACACAGGAAGGCCACTGTAGAAGAAAATAGCAGGAAAAGCTGCATGTGACATGCATGTAGTTAAAACTACACATTGTCCTTGTATCTTGTTGTCTGCTTGCTCCCTCATTCTTCTCATATTAGTAAAAATGTTGTTTTTTATTAACATTATTATCGCATTATCATTATTTAATTAACAGTGTCAGACTGTGATGTTTCAGAACCTGAGAGGCATGTCTTAGATCAGCATCTGCAGTTTTGGCAGGGTGAATGTGTGAATTTGTGGTGCCTGGTGCGACAATGCTGCAGCACCTACCTGAGCAGCGCATGTGCATCACGGAATCTCTTGCTTTTCATTTTGGCACCCACATTAACAGGTTAGAGCAGCCAACTCATCTAGAGATTCCGTGTGTTGCCTATTTTTTCTCTGTAAAAATAGAATCCCCAGTTACAACTGAGCTAGACCCTCCTAAGCTTCTTCTATTTAAACTAAATATAATCTAAATTTATAATGACATGAATAATGAAACATTCTATTATTGATTGCTGTCAAAGGCTAACTCAAGCCACAGCAGCGTGTGAGCCACAGCAGTTCAGCGAGGTAGCCATCAAGTTCAGGTGGTGTGGTCTTTTGACGCGTTGCATATGGGGAGTCCTCCATCAAACACAGCGAACCTGGCTCAACTCAGCGTAATCTGACAACGTGCCAATGATGGTGTTGTTTTAATGCAGGGCTGTTTCCGGTCTGGTGTTAGGAAGTGAAGTAAGTCAAAGAAGGTACTCACAACTACAGCAAAACACACATTACACTACACACACACACACTCACATACACTCCGCACACACGCAGAGCCACAGCCTAATCCTCTTACAACCCCCACATCCCCATCACTGCTGTCCTGTGTGCTGTTCCCAAAGCCCATTGGCCCCCTCTATGTCTTCAGCGTTATTGGCTAAATTAGTTTGAATTACAAAAAATTAAAGCATGCAATTTGCTCAATTAAACACAATCAAAATATCAATAAAAATATCAATCTAAAATGTAGCACACTGTTCACGTTCAAGTTGATTGGACAAGATTGGAATTCTTGGTACATATTCAGGTTCACTTTGGATTTCTTGCCATTAAAAAAAGTAAATGACTAATGAAAAAATTGAGTACACAAAAGGGAGAGAGGGATGTTATTGTTAAAAAGAAGAAGAACATACAGGTCACACATGGAATAAAAAAAACTAACATAGATAATAATATAAAAGGATTGCCTTTGGTGTGAGCACCTGTACTGACTGATGCACATTTTACCAGAAGAACTGTAGCTCATTTCAAGTGGACTGTTGCAGTTATTCTATTGATTACTCACTGTGTAAGAGGAAGTAGAATATAAAGAAAATCATAAATCATAAAAAAATGGAAGGGTATATGGAACTATATACATTCACAAGACTTCAAGAAAAAAAGAAAAAACTTTCACACACACAAGTTTAAAGTCATGGTCATCCACTGTGTGGGGCGGGATGTGGGGGGGCATTTATGGTGGAGGCAAAGGATTGTGGTGGGGTGGGGTGGGGTTGGGGTTGTTCACAGCAGGGCTGATTTGAAGTGAGGGACCCCTTGCTGGCTGCGGTGAATGGAGACTTGCATACCTTGCTGACTGCTATTTGTGCAGCAGCCCGTAGAAGAAGAAAGAGCAGAGAAAAGGAATCAAAGGATGGGCAGAGAGGGAATAACAGGGAAGGAGGAAGAGAGAGGGAGGGAGTAGGGGGGAAAAAGCATGTTCTTGAACTTGGCTGATAGCATCTGTAATTTCCTCCTCCACCGATCCTCTGTATGTATCATCATCATCTGGCTTATAACTGGCTGGCCCTGCCTTGCCTCTGATTTGGCTGAGTGTGAAAATAAGACATAGAGAGAGAGAGAGAGAGAGAGAGAGAGAGAGAGAGAGAGATGAAAATTGCAATTCTTCACAAAGGTCTTTGTAAAGAGCTTTCGGGGTGTGCTACAGAGGATCATATAGCTGGTTTCAAACACAACAACATCGTCCTCTTGCCCAACACATACTGAAACATATCAGCTTGTAGTTATTTTCATGGTAACGGTGATATATACGTTTTTGGATATATAAGGGGGATTCATATCAGGGGGATATTTGCTTAACATCCAACTCATGTTCTTTGAGTCAACTTCAAGGGCATCAGTCTATAAAATCTTCCTTGAGGAATTTTAAGAAAAATATTTATTAATGGAATTTTTGACACAATTTTACAAATACATGAACGAACAAACATACATGAACAAATAAGGTGCACAAAAGATCAGTTACATCAAGATTCCACTACACTCTGCTTTGACAGGGCAAAACAATCAAATATTCATAAATGAAAAGAGATTTAAAAAATTCAACATAATGTACATATATTTAATCATCCCAGGGCTTTATGAATCTTCAATTCTTTGTTTTGTTGTCCAATAAGTACATTTGCAGTTTTGGTTCACTCTCACTGCTCTCATTGTTTTCGGTTGCAGCAGGTGAACATAGTGGAGCACTTAGCAGCTAAAGGACCAGATTTTTCCCTCAGGAGTTGGTGGAGACCAAAAACATAATTACAATAAAATATAAATATTGGACTGAAACGGAAGGTGGCCAGACTCTGGATAATGAATAATAGTGTTGCTCTGTAACTGTTGGATGTTGTAAATAAGCAACTGTTTGTCAACTATATCAACTTAACGATAAGTCAGTGTTCACACCTTATTATTATTGAAGTCACACCCTGTTTTAGTTTGGATCAGTCCCAGTCTGAGCTGTCACACAAACTCACTCCACACACACAGTTTGGACGTGCATTGCAACCTACTGCTACAGCTACTGCCTGTACAGCTGGTACATTGGCTGTTTGGAGCAAATAAACATACACATGAAATTTCTAATTCACGCAAAAATTCTCTTTACTTCCGGTCTAAAGACTTCTTTAGAAAGAAACAACGGTGGATTTTTGGGATCCATAATGACATGTAAAAAAGGGACTTTAAACGGATAACTTGTATATCTTGGACTTTGTTAGCTTCAACATGCAGGGCTAGTATTTGGCCTTGTGAAAGCCACACTGGTGGTGCCTCCTTCTGTACTATAGAGCTCCTATGTATGTCCCCTGCAGCCATAAGCAGCTCCTGTATGGACAAATAGTTTCAGTTCCACCAAATCCTCCCCTCAGACAATGCTGCTCCGCATGGCTAACGTATTGTTCAGCCTGTGGGAACTGGCTACCTATATTAAGAAACTGTGGTGGGGGGAGCAAATGCCTGCCCGTTCTCCCACTTTCCACAGACATAATAGCATTCTTAGAGTGAGAGAGCAATGAAAGAAAGTGGAAGAAAGTTGCACACTCTTCACACTTCAGTGGTCCTCACCCCCTCCCCTCTCTCCTCCTCTTCTTCTTCTTCCTCCCCCTACCTTTTTTCCTTCCCCCCCAGCACACACTTTTCGTCTTAGAAGATTCTTTTGAAATGGGACAAGGGAGAGGGCGAGATCAAAGGAGGCCAATTGCCACACAAAGCATTCCCAGCCTCGACTCTGTACACACACAAACACACACACACACACGTTCCCTCATTTCCATTTCATTTAGTGATGTTGAATATTGTACAACCATTATATAGTCTCCCTCAATCACTTTACTGCAATGGAAGGTTATTTCTGTACAGTACATCATATTTAGACAGAACCTACGTGTAACCCAGAATCCTCAAGGCACACACACACACACACTACAACAGCTCTGACATCGCAACCTTTTTATGACTTTACTTTCTCTCAATTCATAGTTTTGTGTAACAAACTATGCAGTAAAATGTGATGCTAAAATGCAGTAGTCAGGCTAACCTCCCCCTCAGACTATTATTTTACCTTTGTCCATAGGGCAAAAATATATATAAATATATATATATGGTCTATATTGTCTATAGGGCAAATTTCCTTGTTCTGTATTCTGGTAATAATAGACTGTCACTGATTTAACACTGAAAACATCACCTGAGGGATGGTTGCTCACTGTAGCACATGAAATATACAGCATAGCCTGTTTTTTGCAGGTTTTATGTAAGATGTGTTCTACTGAAGTTTAGACGCCCCCTATTGGTGAAATTAATTTAGATCTAAAATAAGTTCTAAAATAAATAATAGTAGTTTGTGACATGTTACTTACATAGATGGATAGATCCAGCCCTAACATACAATAAAAAGTAACCAAACAAAACAAGACAAAACACTCCCAACTCAAGGTCTACTTACTAGCTTTTACCAGTGCTTTTAACTATATCACATGGTCTCCATCAGTGGATGGAGTCAGTTGTCATGGAGATGGATATGTTGATATGCAAGCTCAGTAGGTGTTGTGATTAATTCAAAACAGCTTCACACTATGTTTTGTCAAACTAATTAAAGCGGTCTAGGATGCAGGGCCCTCTGATGACCTATCAGAATCAGAATCAGAAATACGTTATTAATCCCAGAAGGGAAATTGCTTTTTGATACAGTTACAATGCTCAATAAAGTTATTGAAAAAAGAATAATAAACAGTAGAAAAATAGAGGGTGTAGAGGTGTAGAGGGATGGTCCGAATATGTTTGGACCAGGGGCCGGAGCTGCTCCAGGACGAGTCTTTCCAGGGACTCGTCTTGAAAAGCAACTTCTTTCAAACTTTTCCACCCGCATCTTAATTTAATTAA
>JAVQJD010033879.1:0-33324 GCA_036023655.1 Nannoperca australis | reverse complement strand
GGGGTAATGCAGTCCCCCCCCCCCCCTCATGCTATCTTCACACAGGAGAAAATGTCCTATTTTATATTGATTGCTTTAGTCTGCAATAACGTCTGTTTCCCCCACAACATTCTGCAGAGGAAGAGTATTAGTGACCATAACCCCCGTGGCATCTTCATGATGTGTATCCCTCCGCCTAATGTGACTGGATCACTTCACCTGGGTCACGCCCTCACCAACGCCATTCAGGATTCTCTCACCAGATGGTAACCACAATTGGACCGTTCAATAGATAGACTTTTGTCTTTTTGTGTTGTGGAAGCCACGTGTTTTGAATTCCTGTGCTTTTCTCTGCCCGTCCAGGCACAGGATGCGAGGCGAGACCACCTTGTGGAACCCCGGCTGTGATCACGCTGGCATCGCCACCCAAGTGGTGGTGGAAAAAAAGCTGATGAGAGAGAGGGGTATGACCCGTCACGACCTGGGCAGGGAAAATTTCATCCAGGAAGTCTGGAAGTGGAAGAACGAGTGAGTGAAGGAAGTAGTAATTTGGAGATGTGAGAGATTTGAACTGGGATGAATACTGTAATAACGTTCCGCCTTTTTAGGAAGGGAGACCGGATCTACCACCAGCTGAAGAAGCTGGGCTCCTCTCTGGACTGGGACAGAGCCTGCTTCACTATGGACCCTGTGAGTTTTCTGAAATCCCTGAAGTAATTCTAACAGAATCTTAAGAAATATTCCTTATTCTCATCATGTCTATATCCGTTTCTCTGTCCAGAAACTTTCCTATGCAGTCCAAGAGGCTTTTATCCGCATGCATGATGAGGGAGTGATCTACAGGAGCAAGAGGCTGGTCAACTGGTCCTGCACACTCAACTCTGCCATCTCTGACATAGAGGCAAGTATTTTGGTTAAATGATGAGGAATGTGTTTTATTAGAGTGATAAAGATCTTGGCCATTTCCTGTAAAATCACAGAAGTCAACAATATGTCAGTCTACTTTCTATTCTTTTCTTCTTTTTTCATTTTAGGGTTTTACGCTCGGTGCATTGGTTGAGATGTAAAATACTAAAATGGTGTTTAAAAACCAGGCTGGGTATAAAAAAACCTTTTTAGAGAATATATAAAACCGTGTCTGAAACACAGACTGTTGAAAACTGTGAAGCACTGAAAGTTCTATATTCTTGGATCAGATGTTTCCAGATTGGTCCCTGATTTTATACGTATACTGTATTTTATGTAGTCAATGTGTTTATTTGGCGATTTGTGTTAAAACAAAATTAAACAGTAAAGCATTTGAGAAGTATGTTATGCAGGAAATGGATTTTGGAGGCATCACGGTGGCTTAGGGACTAAGATGCATTCCACACAAGCTGTAGTGTGCCTGGTTTGAGTCCAGCTGGGAACATTTGTTGCACATTCTTCCTATCTGGCTCTTGACTGCATACTGCCAATTAAAGGCAAAATGCCCCAAAACAATCATTTACAAAAGGAGAAGAAATTGTATTGCGTAGAAAACTGTGATATACTCAGAAAATGAAGGTACTGAAACCTTTTGGGTTTTCATAGCAAGTAATATCAAATCATACTTTGTAAACCCTGTTAAGAGTCTGTGATGGCGACAGATCCCAAGCGTTTTGCCAGTACTGGCCATGCTGTGCTCTCTTGACTAAATCTTCTGGTGTGTTTGCAGGTGGATAAGAAGGAGCTCAGTGGCAGGACTCTGTTGCCTGTGCCTGGTTACAAAGACAAAGTGGAGTTTGGAGTGTTGGTGTCTTTCTCCTACAAAGTGGACGGATCAGGTATGTGGGCTCATAGACGGCAGAATATTTTGAATAAAGACATCTTGGATCACTTTTCTAACATTTCTCTCTCTCACTCTGTTCCTCAGACGAGGAGGTGATTGTGGCAACAACTCGTATTGAGACTATGCTGGGAGACACTGCTGTAGCTGTCCACCCTGCTGACTCCAGGTATCAGCATCTGAAGGGGAAAATGGTGCTGCACCCCTTCTGCGAGCGCAAGATGCCAATTGTCTCTGATGACTTTGTGGACATGGGCTTCGGAACAGGTAGAGACAATCTGCCTGTGGGTCTGTGGTGTGCTGAGAATAAGTAATGGTAACAACTTTCCTTATTACGGCTGTTCTTTCTTTTTTCCCTCTCTCTCTGCCTCTCCTGTCCCTCTGCACCTTTTGTCTTTGTATTTTTTTTCTTTTCTTCTCAGGCGCTGTCAAAATCACCCCAGCCCATGACCATAATGACTACGAGGTTGGAGAGAGACACAATCTGGCCTTCATCAACATCTTGGATGAGAATGGCCGGCTCATTAACGTGCCTCCTCCCTTCCTGGTATAGTGTCTCATTATCGTCCTCCCTCCTGCATTGTGTGTGCATTTCCACAGTGACACGAAAAGTCAGGCTTCTGCGTAGTTTGCTTGGTGTAGGAGTTTTATTTCAAAATGTTTCATTTTTAACCATAGTGTCTGTCCCCCAGGGCATGAAGCGTTTCGAGGCCAGGAAGGCAGTGCTGCAGGCTCTCAAGGACAGAGGCCAGTTTAAAGAGATTAAAGACAACCCTATGGTCGTCCCAGTCTGCAGGTAAAGAGAGGCTTATGTGTGCCCGAGTGGAACACGTGTCATTTGTTTTTTTCAGATCTTTTCGTCCTATTCATGATCGTCACTTAAACCCCATTGTGCATCTACCTTATCAGTCGTTCCAAGGACATTGTGGAGCCGCTGCTGAAGCCGCAGTGGTATGTGAGCTGCACAGACATGGGCAAGCAGGCCGCAGACGCTGTCAGGGAGGGCCGGCTCAAAATCATCCCTGATCACCACCTCAAGACGTGGTTCAACTGGATGGATAACATCAGGTAATCACCTCTTTAAACTCTTTAAAATGTGTTTCTTACGTTTATATCGTTTCAAAAGAGATCAGAGCCTTTTTGGTGGCCAAAATGATTTATGTTAGACGGTGTAATCAGTGATTTCTCTGATTTTGATACATACAATATCTGCACTTTTGAACCTGTACACTGAAATCTGGACAAAGGTACAGTTTAAATTAAATGTTGACATATAGGGAATATGCTAATATTCTCTTAAAAAACAAAAAAGTAGTTCAATAGTTCAGTTTACGGATTGTTTTCTTGATTATTTTCTCCTAAAAAGTCCATTGAGAAACTGCAACCTATCCAGAACTCGGCTGCTAGACTGCTGACAAAAACATAGCAGAGTAAACACACCACACCACTCCAGTCCTAGCCACACTTCACTGGCTCGCTGTATCTTCCAGAATTGATTTTAAAGTCCTTCTAAACTCTCAATGGCTTAGGACCAGTCTACATCACATATTCCCCGTTATCTTATGTTCCTTCACGAGTCTTTAGATCCTCTACTGCTGGTCTTCTAGTCACTCAAAACCACACCAAAAAGAAAATGGAGATGCAGCTTTTTTTCAGCTATGCTTCCAAACTATGGAACCCAAAGATATTGGAGAGGAAGTTTTTAAAAGCCACTAAAAACATCTTTTCAACCTAGCCTTTTTACCAGCAGCACCTCTTATGATGTGTGTGCCTCCACATGGAGTTCCACATGCTGTTTTTGAATGGCCTTTTATGTCTTTATTGTTTAAATGTAACACAACGCTAAGCAGTTTATCTTTACCTGATTTTAATTGTGTTTCGTGTGTTTATTTCTTTTTAAATGTAAAGCACTTTGAGCTGCATGTTTTGAATGAAAGGTGCTAAGCAGATAAATAATAATATTATTATTATTATCATCATCATTCAATAAATATTTTAGTCTATAAAATGTCTGAAAATAGAGAAAAATGCCTATAAAAGTTACTATCACATAAGACAAAGACAAGTCATAAAATCATAATTGGGAACCTGGAACCAGAGGATATATTTTCCGTCGATCATTTAATTGATTAATCGTTTCAGCTCTAGACAAAGATTTTTTTGTCAGGTGTGTAGTGAGTCCTGTTTCAGATTTCATCCATCCACCTTCCTCTCAGGGACTGGTGTATCTCTCGGCAGCTGTGGTGGGGTCACAGAATTCCTGCTTACTTTGTCACTGTCAACGATCCCTCCGTGAAACCAGGGGAGGTAAGATACTGTCTGTCACTGTCGTCAAGGTCTGGAAGCTTCAAGATAAAAGCTATTTGTGTCATTATTCTTCATCTTTTCCTTTCTTTTATTTATTATAACTATTTAGCCTTTTTTTGTGTTTTTATTTCCCTCCAGGATGTGGACGGTCATTACTGGGTCAGCGGGAGATCGGAGGAGGAAGCCAGAGAGAAGGCAGCAAAACGCTTCAATGTGTCTACGGACAAAATTACCCTCAGACAGGGTAAAATATACTTAAGTTTCATTGTTGTAAAAGTTATCTAATCAGTTAATGTCTTGCTGTTGTCATTTAATTGATTCTACTCCACATTCCTACAGATTAGATAACGGTTGTTCCTGTGTTTCAGATGAGGATGTTCTGGACACTTGGTTCTCGTCTGGCATTTTCCCTTTCTCCATCTTCGGGTGGCCTAATGAGGTAAAAGACGGAGGTCAACCACCTTTCTGCTGACACAAATGCCATTTTTGCAGTGAATATTAAGGATGTCCTCTGCAGTAGAAATACTTCTAATATAGAAAAGTTTATAAACTGGAAATGCTGCCACTCAATTCAGATTACACATTTATTAATATATTAAACTGGTTTATGCACATTCACTGTGCTCCACGTGTTTTGTGTATTGAATAATGAGTTTGTTGAGTTGTTAATAATGAGTTGTTTATGTGTTTCCATCATAAATGTTACTATTTGCTGTTTTCCTTTTAGACCCAGGACTTGAATGTGTTCTACCCTGGCACCTTGCTGGAGACGGGCCATGACATCCTGTTCTTCTGGGTGGCTCGTATGGTGATGATGGGCCTCAAACTGACCGGCAAGCTGCCCTTCAAAGAGGTGAGACCAATCAGAACTGCCAAACCCCGAAACATTAACACAATAGGATGTGACACTAGTGTCATTAGCAAGTCGTGACTGAGTAATGATGATGATGATGATGATGATGATGCTTTTTATTAATTTTTTACAGGTGTATCTGCATGCGGTGGTGAGGGACGCTCACGGACGGAAGATGAGCAAATCTCTGGGCAACGTCATTGATCCTCTGGACGTCATTACAGGAATCTCCTTAGAGGTAAAGCACAATCACTCTGATGCATGTTTACACACACACACACACACACACACACACACACATCAAGTCTTTCTCTCATTTGGGTTGTCTTTTACATGGTGCTCATTGTTCCCTAGAGGCCCATATTCTTATGTAAGCTGTATTAAACAACCTTTCCTGCTTCCAACAAGCTTTTATTGAGAGCATCAATCTCTTCACCAGCTGCGGGGGGGGAACTACTTGGTCAGACGAAGCAGATCTGTCCTCTAGAGGGCACTGAAGGACTTGTAGTAAACTGCACTTTACCCATAATGTTTTCCTTAAAGGTCCTTTTCTGCCTGCCCAGTTAAATTATCAGGCAGTTGAAAGGGGTTTCTCATTCTCAAGATAAAAGAAGAGAAAATTGTAGATGACATTGTTTTTGTTTTTGAAATGGTGACATCCCTCCTTATTCCCCACCCCCCTACCCTCTAGGGTCTCCATGTCCAGTTGACAGACAGCAACTTGGATCCACTGGAGGTGGAGAAGGCACAGCAGGGCCAGAAGTCGGACTACCCAAATGGCATCCCAGAGTGTGGCACAGATGCTCTCCGGTTCGCTCTGTGTGCCTACACTGGCCAAGGTGAACTCATTTGTCTTGGGTTTTTTTTCCCTCGCTTTCTCTCTTGTTGTGCCTCCACTGGTCCACAGCCTGGATCTCGTGACTTCATAAAATACATCAAAACACTGGAAAGGCGGCGTCATGTTCTCAGTACATGGTCAATTGTTACAAAAATCAGTCTAGTTTAATATATACTGAAATCAGTTATTCGTGTCCGTGTGTGTCTCCCAGGTAGGGATATCAACCTGGATGTCAACCGCATCTTGGGTTACCGTCACTTCTGCAACAAACTGTGGAACGCCGTGAAGTTTGCCATGAAGACACTGGGAGACAACTTTGTACCGTCAGAGAAAGCCCAGGTGAGACCAGGGAAAAGATCAAGGAGACAGAGCACATAAACATGAACTACTCCATACTTATTTATATTCACCCAGACATACGTACCATATTTGAACAAGTATATGTTTAGTAAAGCAGTTTTCTCCTGTTACCAGTATTTGTCTGGGGCTGTAGTTTGCCCGTATGCTGCCCTGCTCTGTATTCATAAACTTGTGCACGTAGACATTTGGGAGGTACCCAGCACAGGAGTCGTGTTAACTGAATCTGAAAGTTTCCTCTTTACACTTTATTCAATTCTCTCAGCTGTGCGGAGAGGAGAGCGTATCAGACAGGTGGATTCTGTCTAGGCTGAGTGCCGCCGTTGGTCTCTGTGATGCCGGCTTCAAGGCCTACGACTTCCCAGCCATCACGACCGCCATCTACAACTTCTGGCTGTACGAGCTCTGTGATGTCTACCTGGTAAGGAACTTTAAGGCCACTGAGCAGCCGATTCATCTTAAATAGATTATGCGAGGGCGTGTAAAACCTCAATGATTTTTTCAGAGGACTGTGTACTCAGGACCATAACAAATTCCACCACTTTCCCTAATCTCTTCCCTCCCACTCTCCTTGTCCTCCAGGAAAGTGTGAAGCCGGTGTTCAGTAAAGCAGAGGAAGACGGCACCAGCCAGAGACAGGCCCTGGTGTGCAGACAGACCCTTTACACCTGCTTAGAAGTCGGCCTGCGCCTTCTGTCTCCTTTGATGCCCTTCGTCTCTGAGGAACTGTACCAGAGGTTACCACGGCGACGACCTCAGAGTGATCCCCCCAGCATCAGTGTCACGTCCTACCCCGACACCGAGGAGGTGAGAAAAGGAAAGGGTAAATGAGGGCTGTTAAAAAAACAAAACAAAAAACAAACTATGCACTGATGTACAAATGCCTGTGCTGATCAAAATAGAAGAAAAGTTGTTGTTTTTTTTGTTTTTTTATATAAATTTACAGTTTTACATATTGTGAGAGGATGAACATCACCTATAGTTGTCACTAAAGTTCATTATTTGGGGAAATTCTCCTTTTTTTCGGTCATTTGTTGCAGTTCTGCTGGCACAGTGAGGAGATCGACCGTCACATGGAGTTCATAATGACTGTGGTCAAGACGATCCGGTCACTGAGGGCCGACTACAACCTGACCAAGACCAGAGCGGACTGTAAGATGCCACACACAATTCTTGGTTTAAGGCCAACTGCTCATCATTTCAGTTAGAAAGATAAACTGAAACACTGTAGGAGGCTCACACGCCATGCCCTGATTAATATAATAGGTGGTAAAAAGTAACTAAGTACATTTACTGAAGTACCGTAGTTAAGTACGGTTTTGAGAAACTTGTACTTTACACGATTATTCACATTTTATGCTACTTTATCCTTCCACTTCACTGAATTTCAGATTCAAATATTATACTTTTTACTTCTATATGAGGTAAAAACTACTTCTTTGATGATAAAGATTTTACATGCCAGACATGAGCTTATAAAATATGATGCATTGTAATAGATAAAACTACTGAACATTGAATGCAGCTTGCACATTAATCCTCAGTAACAATCTAGAACATAGTTTATAGTTATTCTGCATAAGGAGTACTTACTTTTGAGACTTTAAGTACATTTTGTTGATCATGTCTGTGCATTTTATTATGCAGGACTTTAATCTGCGAGGAATATAATTAAGTACTTGTGAATGTAGATAAACAATCTGTTTCTGTTCACACCAATTGTTTCAACCACAGGCTGTATGAAACTCTGAATGTATCTTTTATGATGCCTAAACTCAATTTGTTCATGTTCTCTCCCAGGTTACCTCCAGTGCATAGACTCCGCGACTGTGTCCCTGGTGCAGAAGTACAGTCTGCAGATTCAGACCCTGTCTTATTCTCAGGCCATCATCCCTCTGGCTGCCAACCAGCCTGTCCCAGAAGGCTGTGCCGTGGCTATCGCTTCTGACAGATGTACTGTCAACCTTATGCTCAAGGTGAGGACGGGTAGTCCTCCCATCCCTCTAGCCCAGACCTGATGTGTAAATACATTAGGGAAGCTAAAACCAAAACTAGACAGGTGGGGCGACGTTTACCACATCAGTTAAAATCTCTGGTTCTGTTTTGACGAGTTACATGACTACCTGGATAATTTAAGAGCATGAATGCACCTGACCTACTTGGTAATTAAGGAAGGTAAATATACTAAGACTACAATTAAACTAGGTCTCCTCCTTGAATCGGACTTCAGGGTTTCCTCTGACCCTCCTTTACTGACCTGAAATAATATCTTATTTTACAACGGTTGTCCTTATCGTCACTTCCCCCAGGGTCTCATTGACGTAGAGAAGGAAGTGGCGAAGCTGATTTCAAAGAAAGGTGACTTGGAGAAACAGATGGAGAAACTGAGAGAAAAGATGGCAAAGAGTGACTACAAGGAAAAGGTGCCAGTGAAGGTGCAGGAGCAGGATGCTGAGAAGGTGGGAAAAATAAATTGACTCACAGGGTTGTCTTGGTGTTAAGACATGTGAATAAATAAATGACTTCCTTTTCTCCACAGCTACGGCAGAGCCAAACTGAACTTGAAAAAGTAAAAGAAGCCATGGACAACTTCAGGAAAATGATGTAACTCTCCTTTAGCATAATGTAAATCAGGAATTAATCCCACTTTTTTCATGTCGGTGTCTTCATTTTCCGTGTTGAGGGAATTCAATAAAGCTCTTATGACAGACAATTGTCAGTGTATTGTTCTGAGGCAATCTATCAATCTAAGTCTGTTGTATATCTGTGCAATTTATTTAAACACTTCAAGTAATGAACAAATGAATTCAGTCCCTTATGTCAAACATTCTATTCAGTATATTTAATAGAACATGTAAGAGCATCATTTTAGATACAGCTTTGTTCGTAAAGACAGTGTCCACAAAAGAAATAAACCTGAAAAGCTTTAACACTTTAACACTGGCTGCATTTTTAAAGATAAAAATTCCCCATACCTGACACCATTAAGATTGTTATATTTAAATTGTAGCAAGGTGTTTCTACTTCATAATTGCTTCTTTAAAAATACAGCCAAGAGGGAACAATGGAAGGAGTGAGAGATGGCTCGTGCATTCATATGAAATGCATTTCTTCTTCTTTTTTCTTTTTTAAGAGAACACTAAAAAGTATGACTAACCTCAAAAGAAAAGATGTACCATATTTGACAAGTTTTTGGGTGGAGGTGGAGGGCAGGGGGGGCAATAGTAGACCAGATCTTTCCAGATGCCACCACAGCAACACTACATGACGACAAATCTGTCTTGGAAAGAATCTGCAACAAAATCACAGTAATACATTCACACCATGCCAGAAACACTGTCTGACCACAGGCCATCCAAATCCTCTGCTGTTCATTTCCTTTCATCCATCCATCCATCCATCCATCCATCCATCCATCCTTCCTTTACAGTCTCCAGGGTGAGTGGAACTCGGAGGCGGGCAGGGGCGTGCAGTGTGTTGTTTCAAAATTTCGCATGTACTTCCGCGCCTGGGAGGGAGAAAAGACAGCGGGGATGGAGGAGGAATGGAGAATGAGAGGTGTGGGAGGGCAATGAAGAAAAAGTGCAGAACTTAATTATATTAGTTGTGGTCCGTCTGGCTCAGTGGCATACAAATCTCTCCCATCTCTTTAAGGGTTTACACGGGAGGTGAATAAAGCCTAATTCAGAAGGCATTACCAAGGGAGGGAAAGCATAGCATTAGCTGTAATTGATGGCACTCCTCTTGTTTGATGTTAAATGACTTCAATAAGCTGAGCGCGGTGAAATATATTACACCAGTCAACCTGAGAGCACAGGTGAGCTGGTTACTATGGCGACCAGAAAAGTGTTCCTCGGTGGTAATGATGTCTGAATAGCTGTGATGCGATTTTTTTTTTGAGAGAGAAAGAGAGGGAAGGTAAGCCAACCTTAAAAAAAGAAAGAAAATGAGGCTTATTTGAGAAAAGGAAATTAGACTTTGTAACCCAACTTGGAGAGATGAAATAAAGATAACAGGTGGCTGCCCTTTAAACCAGCTAGGATAAACAACTTTACACACAGACAGAGCGCACGGGTAACAATAGATTATCTTTCTTACCAAGAAAAGAGCCAGCTGCCGCCTTCCCTCTAGAGTCATATCCTCACCTGGTAACATAAAGAGCGTGAGACCACATAAAAGTACACTAAGGTCATACATGTATGTATAAGGGTAGTACTGTGTGCAGATAATTTGCCTAGTAAATGAGAAAGGACCCGGGGGCTTACCCACACTCCATGGAAACAAAACATCTCTGTCTGCCTGATACGACTGCAGCACAGACACACACCAGTCGTCGTCCACCTCGTAGCCACTGTACACAGATGCTGCAGAGCAAGCGTGGGCTGGCGTTATACACAGCTGTTACAACACCAACGTACTACACAAGAGTTCAAATCCTAAATGTAGACAGACATTTTTCTGCAGTTTGATACAATCAATTTCATTCTTATTTACAAAAAAGGGCTCAAGAGTTCAAAGGCAACTGAACACAGTCAAATCGTGTCTTACCTTCTTCTAAGTGATTGGAGGATCCCAGCCATTGTCTGACAACTCTAACCCCTTCATCCGTCATTATTTTCGGGTATCTGGGCAGGAGAATGACATCACCACTTATATATGTGTCGCTCATCAAGTCCAAATGCATTGAGCGTATCTAGCAATTAGATTACGGAGATTAGATGTTTGAGAATCAGGAGACTGACCTGAATTGTAGCAGTTTGAGCAGGAGGTCGTTGCCTCTGTTAGACATGACGTCCTCTGGACCCCTGTAACGCAGTGTTCAACTTCATATGTTATAACGTCAGCAGGCTTGTGACTTGACTGGACAAGTGGATGCTCTCACCTTCCTCTGCATCAACTAGCAAGGCACTTAACCCTCTCACTACATTGACAATTACTGTGTTGTCAACAACGGATGATTCAACTGCTGAGTAGCTTTCTGATGTGAATGTTAATTATGTTAGAGGATTATATAATTATGCTGCAAGGTATACTGCTTTAATGTGAGTCCTTGAATACAGAAAATGGTACACCATTTCACACGCATCTGCTGTTTATATGGAACAATGATGTGCACAATTATGTCACATTTAACTTGCTAACTGGAACAATGAATTGCTTACGAATAATGCACTGTGATGTAAAACACATTTTATTGCATTTTATTTAAAAATACTACGGCTTTAAATACTGGATGTACCTAATATTCCCACCAATAATACAGTGATTTTTGAACAATCTAATATATCTTAAAAAAAAAAAAAAACAGTGGTGTGTCTGTGGTTAAAGTTTTTTTTTATTATTTGTGTCTGTAGCTTGTGATCACATTTTAACTGAACCATTGTGACCCTATTCAACATCATGCTTCAACCAGAATATTTCCTGCTAACATTATGCATGTGTAAACCCACTGGAAAGCAAACCTGCTATACTTAATATTGAGACATTTTAAGATGGACTGTAGAAACTTACGTTGTGGTGATGATCTCATCTCTGGTTCTCCTGATCAGCAGGACTGGTCCCTGATATCTGGAGGAAGACAATGAGTTACATCTTAGTTTCACATTACACTCCACTATGTTGCGTAATATCCAATGATGCAGACTTTGACTTTTATGATTAGCGTCACTATAAATAGGCCGTCCCACTCACTTGAGAAGCTGCTCGGCGTTGTTGAGGTTCATGTACTGCCTAACTGTGTGTTGTACCAATGGCCCTAAGAGAGAACAAAGATATTTCATTTGCTAAGACAACGCTACCTGCTGCTAACAATCAATAGTTAATGACCACTAGCACTCACTCCAGCTGTCAGGCATGACTTTGAGGGCCAGAGGTAGAAGGTCATCGAAGGAGGCGTCCAACACTAATGATTGGATCTCTGGGTATGACATCACTGCCCAACTTGCTAAGAAAGGAAATAGAAAGATAAAAGGGACGGAAAATGAAGAGTAGGGATAAACAGAACCAGTAATGGAGGACTAAATAACCTGACTCACAGTTATAACATAAAAAAAGTGCCCATCGTGTATTGTTCTTGACTTTGTGTACCTGTGAATCCTCCTATGGACCAGGCATATACGACAATGTCGCTGAGCTGGAAGCCCAGCTTGTGTATTGCAAACTGGATCACTACATCCATGGCATTGGCCTCATTCTGGGGGAATGGCACTCCCTGGTAGAAAGATACAAGTAAAAAAGCAATATCCATGCATTATTAAACATAAGAGAAACACACAACAAAACCATGGGCTTATAAAGAGTTAACAGATTTATAATGTTTGTTATAATGACTCAACTGATTATATCGACCATGGGAGTGTATTGCTCAACTGAAACCAGTATGTCAACATGCTGTTTATGACTATGCGAAACACAGGCATGCACTGGGTTAAGCAGTAAATATAGTACCAAATCTGACAACACTGCTTACCGTACTGCCTCCAAAGCCAGGGTGGTTCCAGCCCAGTAAAGAGTAGCCACCTGCAGTGCACATCAGTGCACATCAAGACAAGATTGAACTAGAATTAAAATGCATCCATTTCAGATTATGCCACAAATCCACAAAAAATATTAACATCATTAAAACATATCTTGACTCTTGTGAAGCATTGGATTCCTCACCCTCCAGTGGAGTGTTCATGCAGCCCACCTCATAGAAACCTGCGTTCCCCTCACAGCAGATGACCTGTGGCAGATACATACATTTCAAGAACCAATCGTAAAGGGACTGATGTGACACAAGTTTTTGCTGGACCCTGGAACAAGCCTGAGGCACAAAAACTACAAAGCATAGCAGACATTTACCAGGGTCTGGCCAGTCTGTCCCCCGTCTCTCCTTCGATCCACAAACATTGTGTCGATCTCATTGCCATCGCATGCCACAAGCTTGTTCCTTTGGCCATCAAACTGGGACAAAATGGAGGGAAAATGACAGAATGATGATTGGTTTTTATTTACAAAGAGAGTTTAAGCTACAGTTAAGAGAGTGAGTGTATGTTTTTACCTCTTCTATTAACCTAGCCTGGCCTTGCTGGAGCATGGGCCTCATGGCTTTCTGCAGCAAACCTACAGAGCCGGGGTACAGCATCCTCCTCCCGAATGAGTGGGCAATAAGAAAACTGGAGAGGAAGGAAATATACAAAATGACACTGTCGCAACTTTGGACTAATATTTGATATATTTTTAAATATAAGACTTAATAGAATTAAAATAATATGCAAACCTATTATAAGGAAGACTATCTACCCCTTTACTGTAATAGTACTGTACAGTAATAAATAAAATCTGCAGTTTCATCCTGCAGAGCCTTCATTTTAGGATTGCGCAGCATAAACTGCATTTACCTGATGATGTGGCATGGTAGAGTGCGCACAGAATTCAGGACACTGTCTGCCGCTCCTCTTAGCCTGGGCTCTGGCTTTAGCAGAGAAACACCCGCCTTGGATAGTTTCCTGTCACACACACACACACACAGTCAAATGCTTACAGTGAAACAGATGAGCCACAAAGCATTTTGACATTCAATGGATGCATTTATCAAATTTCCTTTACAGTTCTTTGAATGCATGCATTTAGAATGAACTGACTCCGAAGGGAATAGAATTGCAGTGAACACTTGGTCTTTTAAAATGGCAATAAAGTTTACGCGCAAGAACTTACGGATTGCTGACTTCTGTCCAGCTGAAATCCGAAGGCCAACACGAGAAATCAAAGTCATAGCTCCTCACTTTTTTCTAGGCGGAGAGATAAAAAAAGTTGTCCCTTGAGTGAAGTTCAGCTGAATAAATATGGATACACATCTGTAATTATTCTTTGGTCTCCTTGTTCCACAGAACTTTGGAGTACTAATATTAATAGCAAATGCAGATGTTCAGTACTTCTACATCAAGTTTCTCCCAGAGCTGGGATCGTTGACATGGAAGTAAGACTGGGCGATGAGGTTGACATCATTATCATGATTTTAATCTGGATTTTTCCCAATATACAGTACATCATTGTTCAGTACTTCTAAAACAAGCTGCCATGACCTCACCTTGTTTGCTGGTGTGTGATTCTTCTTGGTTTCTTCAAGAATGGTGATAAACTGAAGGTACTCTGAGTTTTTCCATCTCCCCCACCCTTGGGGATAAAAAAAAGGAAAAAGAGGAGGGAGGCAGGAAGAATGCAGAAACAGAGAGATATAAGTGGAGTGCACATGACAGACAAAGCATCAAGGGCGGGTTTAGTATGCTTTGTGAGTGTAGACCTTGTTCAACTGTCTCAATGTTAATTAAATCTTATTGGCATGCGGCATATACAGCATACGCTGAGATATCTAAAGATGAATGAATTGGTTATCGCCTGCAAGTCAGGTGAAATCTGTAGCCTCACCTCTAAGACAGGCCACTCCTAGAAGACACACGAGCACTGTACCCACATACTGACTCACTGGAACCAGCTTACTGCTGCAGATGTAACCTAAAAACACACACAAAGAAACAGTGACACCGATGTCCACATAGGCGCCTCTCTTTCTTTGCCAGACTTGAACCTCATTAACGGGTACCAAAGAAAAAGATTCACAGCCTGACAACTACCATATCAATATCAGAAGCTCAATTATACACTAAGAAGTAGCACACAACCTCAAGCAATTCATTTCTATTGATGCACAGTCTTGCTGGATGATTCAGTTGATTAACTTTATATTAATCCCATTTGTAGGAGAATACAAATCCCCCCCCTTGCCCGTAGCAATTTTTCTTCCTTAATGGAAGGAGAAATGTCATCCAGAAAGAAAAACATACTTTGACATATGTCATGTCACTCCCAAACCCTCCGGGAAAGGCTTCTACTGAAACATGTCAAGCTCACATTTAATGAGTATAAAGGCTCTACATACACCTTGAGAAAAAAAAAACATAGCTTCACTGTTACACTTTGCTATTCTCCCAAAGATGGGATTGTTTACATGGAAGTAATACTGGGCGATGAGGTTAACATCATTATTATAATATTAATCTGGACATTTTCCAAAATACAATAATAATAAATCATACAATTTATAATATGTATGAAAAATTCCACGTAAAGTAATTTACTGTGTTCCACTGTTAAACATGAAACCAACATTTTTATATGTATCAAACAAAAATGTTTTAATTACACCTTACTCAGAAATTTTGAAAATTCAATCACAATTGAAAAAATGAATTCACTTTCAATTAACCTGACAACTATTTTCTTAATCGAATGATTAACCCCTTTAACAGAAAATAGTGAAACATGTCTATCACATTTCCCACCACCAATGAAGGCATCTTCAAATCTCTTTGAATACCCAAACTTATTCAATTCATAAATATAATAGAAAATAGAAAAAAAGCTAATAAATCCTCACACCGAAGGAGCTGAAACCAGAGAATGTTTGCTGTTATTCTTTCTTAAGACTCATAAGAGACACACAGTTGCTCATTAGTTTTCAGTTGATCGACTTATATTTCTAATAATTTCAGCCCCCAGTCATAACTGCAGTAAATAGTGCAGAAGAGATAAGTCTCCCTGTGTTTCCCCACCAAACATAATTCATACAACCTACCTTTCCTGTACAGGTAGCAGAGGAGCAGAGGAGAGCTGTAGTAGGACAGAGACCACAGTGCTGAAGCCTGGAGGGAGCAACACAAACTTTACTTGACAGAACTTCTTCAATTCTTCCCATACAGGTTTATCAGTCATGCCATAACCATACTGACCCAACCGAGGATGCTGTCAGTGTGTTTCTCCACACTCCTGGGTTGGTAGTTCCATCCCTGCTAAGAGTGAGAGAAATGCTTGTTCATATCATGAGCACTGTTGATCTGCCTTTCAGATAGCTAACGTTAGCTAGCTAGGAGCACTGACTTTGGCTATTTAAAGAGACAGAGTGATAGATATTCCGCTACACACAGTTTTCACGGTGGCTCTGTTAAAGTTAACATATATGTTTATTCTTCGTTTTCTGTTCTACTTTTATTTTTTCTCTTCCCGTCCTTGGCTACGTTTCATCTCACCTGCTTCCCCACTTAGCGTTAGCATAACCAGGGTAATGTCATTGAAGAAAACTGTTTAGGAAGCTACAATTAGACTGGCTGTGACTGTGAAAGACAAAGGAATTGAACATGAAAAGTCAAAGCGTTTTCATGTGCGCCTGTCATTTCATTCATTTTCAAACTACCTCCCCGGCTGTACAGTGCAGTGACAGCAGGGTTTCAGTAACAAACACCTGACACTTCCGGGACGCAGCCCCAGCTACATCAATGCTAAGAGATGAACTACTGCTCAGCTTTCGCAGTCGGCTGTACTCAAACATATGCAAAACATTAAATATATTCCTACCCTTCTTCCCGCTCTGCCTTCGTGTCCAGGCGGGTCCGGTGATCGGTGAATTCGTTGCAAATGAGGCCCTAAAATACAGCGGAGTAACATCCAGCCGGCCATTCTTCCACTACGGAGACTACGGAAGCCTGCACTGACCAAAACTCTCCAAGGCGAAAGCGCATAGAAAGTAATTAAAAAAAAATATTGGAGGCAGGCAACAAGACAGACAACAATATTTATTTAGAAATGTCTGTACTTAAATACAGATATCCATACAAGTACAAGATTACTGGTACAATATTAAATGCTTGTGTCAAGAAAACCAATGAAAAAGACATGAAACATTTTAAATTCCACACATTTGGGACAAGGTTTGGGGCCTTATGGGTGAATCTTTCCTTTTCTTTTCTATGTGCAGCCACAAAACATTAAAGCGAATCAGTAATGAAGTTCTCATAAAGAGCAATAACTTAGAATGCAAAAACATTTCAAACAATTGAGTTGCATTTCCCTGAAGCACTGACGTTTTTCTTCACATCTCAACTCTGACATTCACTTGTTACTTTTGTTTATAAAGGCCTTCTGCTCCATCTGGGAACTGAGTGGATATGACAGCTGGATGAGGATGAGATGTGGGTAGGTGATCAGCTCTGACACTGTTCGTATCTGAAAACAGAACACAAAGACAAACTCGCACAAAAATCTCCCGTCCCCCAGTCTCTTTTATTCTTCCTTAAACACAAACACAGAGCCCACGCAAAAACAACAACACACGGGCGAAGGAGCGCTGCCTGTCAGTGCATGCCGTGATATTATGCCACTGTGTCAGAGGGATGTTCAGGCCAGCGTGATTGGTGAGTGTGAGAAGAATGTGAGGGGCAGATGAGTGACAGTGCAACATACACACACACACACACACATACAGTTAAACATAAAAAAGCTCACAGGTGATGCAAGGCTTTTTGCTTACCGCTCCAGTTCCTTATAGACATCATCCTCTCCTCTTGGCTTCAAATCCTGGCATAAAGAAAAGGGGGAAGGGATGCAGAGAAAGAGTGGGACAGTGGAGAGGATGATAAAGAGCAAGATCCATGCTACCGAGGCCAGATTTATGTACCTCTGCACCGTGTGTAACGAGATTGATTTGTTAATACCACTAATGTAAGGGAGACAGTTGATAGGGAATCAGTTTATCTGAGAGAGGGCTGACAGATTGGTGGAGAGGACTGCGAGTGTGAGGGAAGACATATCTGCTGACAGCTTGGGGAGGGAGCAATAGAGGGAGTGAGAGTCTGTATGCATTGGTGGATGTGTGTGTGACAAATCCTAACACACACATATGCACCGGTTTTGTCTGGATTTCCTCTGTGTGTGTGAGCGCAGGGGATGCCACAATAACTTACCATGTAGACTGAGCCCTGGGGAGGAGCCTGTTGGGAAGGGAGGGGAAGGGAGAAAACAGGTTTAATGAACAACAAGTGACAGAGATGGAGGCATAGTGGAAATCAGGAAAAACAGAAACAGAGGAGGAAAGAAAAAAATAAAAGTGTGCAATAGAGACAAGACATGAAAGGGGAGGGGAGGGGAGGAGTGTGAGAGGGGCTGATGAGGGCAAAATGAGGAGGGAAATTCATCAGAGGATATTTAGTTTCTGAAAATGTCTGAAATCATCACCTGTCTGATATCCTCCGGATTCTCATAGATGTTCTCTGCTTCACCCGATTGGACAGATAGAGACTGCTCAATACCTGAGTACCGAGAGAGAGAGAGGGTTACCAATACAGGCCCACACACACACATACACATATACACTCAAACGCAAAGGGAGGGAGGAGGTGGGGGCAGATTCATTACAACAACCCCGAGGATGTCACGGCCCACATCACTCAGTGGCAGCCGTCAGGGGCCGACGATGGACAGAACACGGAAAGCTGTCAAAAAAAAATAAAACGCCGGAAGACTCACCGCGATCAGAAATGTGTTTCTGTCTCCATAGCAACACACCGACAGCCGCAGCAACCAGGGGCACCAGAAGTAATAAAGCAGAGAGAGAAAGGAGCAGGGAGGGGGTGGTCACACTGACACTCTCTGCTAAAGGAAAAAAAGTGAAAGAGAAAATAGCATGAACGTTTCCAAGAACAGTGCTAATATAAAAGTTGCAGAGCTCTAAGAGTGTGTGTGATTCAACGACATGAGGAAGTTATTCCTGTGTTCTCCAGTTTGGGCTTTTGTTCAAGTCAATAGGGGGCAACCTTTATGAGAACACTTCAAGCTATGGATTTAAAGACATGCTGTAGTTAAGATTTCCTCAAAATGTTACATGCATTTGCATCATGCTGCTGTCAGTCACAGACAATAGGTGCAGTAGAAGAAGGCGAGGAAATCCAGGCTCTGTCAGAGAGAGTGAATAGTCTGTACGGCAGCTCAGTAGACATCGATCTGACAGACCCTCAGTTTGGACAGCAAATGCTGTCAATTTGAAACGTGGACAAGAGGAAGGAAAGCACCGGTATCAAAGAGACCAGATGCTGTCAGATTGTTACACAAAACATCAGCAAATGCCACTTCCATACTGAGCAGTTTGATCTAACTTTTTGCAAATCCTATCTGTTTCTTTATCTAAATACGTATGTAGCATAAGTAAAGGTTGGAGAGGCTTTTTCGTGCACCATCCCACACCACCCTTGACATCTGATCGTAGCAACAAAGTGCCTCTAGGCAAACTGACAAACAATGTAAATAGCAGTCTTTCAGCCAAACCCTGTCAATGTAGCGTCGGGAAAACAGGTGGATAGAGAGCGTAGGCTTTATTATTACAAACATTACATAAGCACACCATTTGCTCACTGTAGCGCCAGTCAAATTTCTTTTGTGGGAAGAGCTCACACGTGTGATCAAACTTGTCAGGTTTGTTTGCATAATGAGGATGACATCAGTCTTACAAAACACAGCCACGGGGCGACATGAGAAGCAGGAGGGAGGCACTCGTTTCCACAGAGACTGCTGTAATTTGGTGTACCTGAACAAGTGTTCTGTGGCTGCCTGCTCACTGTTCGTGGAGTACAAAGCAATCAGATCTGTCAGACAGCTTTTAAATAACAAAAGAGAAGCCTAATAAACAAAAACAAAACTACAGACCTGCCACAACAGACTTTTTATGAAACCATCATCATTTCTATATAATTCATACAGTGTCTTTCTGTGGCATTGGTGGTAATCTGATGGACAGAAACCTGCCCAAAGTAACATCAACTATCCACAGATTTTGTTTGTAAATGATTTGCCCAAAGGCTTCACCTTAAACCTTGTGTCACAGCTTTTGGCCAACTTTAACATAATCTATCATCATGTGCTGTGTGAGGTGTAATTGATTGGTGAGTATGTGTAGAGGTTGCAAATGGAAAATTGTGGTGAGTGCTGACCCCAAGACTGACCTGCACTGTTCTCCATGCCAGCTTTAACGCATGATTTATGGTAACTGAGTGCGGTGAAGTGAGGCATAAATGTGCCCAGTTTCGTACTACCACATCTCTCTCTTTCTGTCCCTCTCTCCACCTGTCTCTCATCTTCCTTAATCTCACCTTTTCCTTTCTTCTATTGGCACTACGTGGTAGGGAGACCTCCTCTATTTCACCTCAAATGAGGTAGGAGGTGAATAATATCAGTGCGATTGTAGAGGCAGGTGGGTGATAGGAGACAGACCAAAGAACAGCTTGAATGCTTTGCAAATGATGGGCCAACTCAGGATAGCAAATGATTGCAGAACATCGCTGACATTTGAAGTATTTTATGTGCTGCAGAACACAATGATTGCTTCAATTTTGCATTATCTGAACTGTGCCACCGGTGAAAGGAATTCTATTATGCAGTGCTTTTTTTTTTACTTTACTTCTACAACTGGTGCTATACTTTTAGATTTGGCTTACAGCACATTTGATATCCCCAACTTACATGTACAACTTGTTGTATTGGTTATTTCACTTCGTTCATGGAGCTAATCCTGGGCCGCCTTTCCACCCAGAACAATTTTTTTATAAACCTTTAACTGTCACTGCTTATTGTCATACTATTTATTATTAACCACGATCTTTTGAGCTATCTTGCACGAATGCAGTGTTGCAACCTGTCACCTTTCAACAGCGCAAATGTAGGTCATCCTACACTCACATCATTTGAACTTCTCACTCTGCTCAGTCTAAATTCCTCATGACACATTGGACAAATGCAACATTTGTTATCTACTATGTATATTTTTTCCTAATCCAAACTCTCCAATCAGACAAAATCTTCCTGCCTCTTTTTCTCTCCCTGTCTTGATCACCCTCTTTCTCTTTCCTCCATGTCCATTACTCTTATAGCCGTACCATCAGTGTGCATCATGATGAGCTCTGGGCCTCTCAGCCCAAATGATGTATCTGGGTTCGGGGAGTGAACTCATCTCTGCTAAGGGATCCATTCAACTGTCACATTCCCCTGTGCTCCCCCACAGCCACCAATACAATAAGCATGAATAATTTAGTTTTTGTGGGGAGAGATGTCCTAAGGTCCTGTCTTCTTATTTTCACATATCAACTGGGGTGAGTGTGATGAGAAAAACGATAGCCTTTATGTTTTATATTTTATGGGAGAAGATGCTCAGCGGAGTATTCGAATGTGGTGGAGTTATTCTGCTCGATATTATGTGCAAATCTCTATTTCTTGTTACACAGAAGTCTTGACCTGTGACCTCTTTAACTACATTAAGGAAGCATAGCATATGGTTTTTGCCAGGAGTGTTTTCCTCTGTAAACCACAGGCTTTTTGGCAGATGAATTGACCTGAGGTTGGCTTGAATGCACCGTAGAACGCTTCACGGAGCACACATCCGAGAATCGTCCGCATTCATGGTTCATTAACTCCACTGACTTGACAGGAAGTCTGCCAGGACTCCCGTGCTAGTAATACAATATACTGTTGATAAAGAAAATTAGACAACAGACCAGTCTTAGTCCCCCCACCTTCAAAGGGCAGTGTGACAGCTTGGGTTGCCATGACAGTCTGCCCATTTTTCAGCTGTAGGGTGCAGGTGTAGATCCCTGCTGTGTCGGAGGTGATGGGTAAGGGCAGAATGGTGGTGATGCTGCCAGGGCCGTTGCTTAACAAGTTCAGCCGGCGACTCTTATTCTGGTATTTCCAATTGGCACTTTGGACCTGGGACCACTCTGAGTACAAGCACCCCAACTCCAGCTTTGAGGATGATCGTCTGGTTTTAACTGTAGATGCATAGCAGTGAGGGGGAGGGGAGAGGAGCATGAGAGGATAAGGGAGGGAAAATGTTCATGAGGGATAAAACAATGAAAAGAAACCGAAGGAAGGATGAGTAAGTGAAAAAGACAGGCAGGAGGGATGAGAAAGGAGAGAGTCAGGATGAGAAAGTGAGTTAAAGGGTAGTGTGTGAATATAGAAAAGGTCAAGGACAGATAGAGAGTAATTCGGTAAAGGGAAAGTGATATGAAAAACAAAGAACAATTCAGAGAGGAGTCAAAATAATATATATTCATTAAAGTGATTTGCTGTTAATGCATTGGTTGACTGTGACTGATGCTTAGTGTCTCATCAAACTGAAATGAGAATCCATCTGGGTGTAATCAAGCTCCGCAGAGCCCCCCCCCACACACGCGCGCATAAAAACACACACATTTCAGCCTTGATTAGTGTGATCAGTGTGGGCCACCTACAGTTTTGGTGGGAGGGCAGCAGGTATAATCACACATAATGATACTTATAATGAGGTGGGGTAAAAATATATGCGTCACATGATTGGTACGTGTGTGTGTGTGTGTGTGTGTGTTTGTGTGTGTGTGTGTGTGTGTGTGTGTGTGTGTGTGTGTGTGTGTGTGTGTGAATGAGGGATGCAGATATGTGAAGCACGGTGACAGTGACAGTGATGGATCGGCTGGTCATGTCTGAGCAGGTTTGATGGATGCCAGTAAGACTGTGATTAGTAAAGCCTTCCAAGGCTGCCATGACAGGGCATTGTGTGTGTGTGTGTGTGTGTGTGTGTGTGTGTTGCGTTGGGTTTTGTGTGTGAGGGTGCAAATGTATGCTCCCTGTTTCTGCAAAGGGTGAAACCTCCCCAAGGCTCACCAATAAAAATCAACAGGTGTTCTGCTCAATTTATTCTCTTTAAATATATGAATCAAGAAAATGTTCCTTTTCATGAGAAATATTGTAAATTTATTCATTTAATAATGTGACATTTTGCAAATGGCTGTAGGAAACTCTCCTCACACGAATTCCTCAGTGTATGATCTCTGAGAACAATGTACTGGGAGCTGGTAAGAATTCAGTGTCTTGCTTAAGGACACATCAGCAGGGTAAAATGTTTCTATAACATGGGTCATTTATTCTACAGGGAAGTGTCCATATTGACTGTGTCACCCTGTGACACTTTTGTAGCCACAGTCTTGTACACGGCTTAGATTAAATAAGTAAGTTGACATTTATGCCTGATACATTTTTCTCATTCGACTTGTCTCCGAGAGTTAGATGAGAAGATCGATACCGCTGTCACATCTGTGGGCACTAAGTGTGGAGCTGGAGCCAGAAAGCAATTAGCTTAGCTTAGCATAAAGACAGGAAGCAGGGGGAAACTGCTAGCCTGGCTCTCTTGGTGAACAACAGGAGGGCACAGCAACTTCTGAGAGTCTAGCCAACCAGCAGAGTTGCATACAAGAGCCGGGTGGATAGGTGAACTGTTGTTCGTCAAGAAAGTAGTTCCATCATGTAACTCCCTGTAAAAACACTATTTGTGTATGGATTAAACATACATGACACAACCTCTTAATTAGCGACCTTTAGACGTGCTGAGCCAGGCTAGCTGTTTTCTCTTTAAGCTGCCAGTATGCTTCCGACAATCGGACAACCACACCCAAACAATTTCTTTCACTTTTCATGTGAACTACTGAGTTCACCACTATCCCTTCTGGGAGAGAGTCTGAAAATCTGATCTCACAAACTGCTTATTTAAACGATATACCGCCTCCCTCTCTTTATGATTTTTTTCACTCTGCCTTCCAGTGTGGCTGTTGGGAACAACTATAAACACCTGATTTCTGACATGGCCAGACAACACATTATGCTATAATTCTTTTCAGGCATAACCCAACTCTTATGCTAAGTTAAGCCAATTGCCTTCTGGCTCCAACTCTTTACACAGACATGAGAGTAGTATCAGTCTGCTCATGTATCTCTCTGCAAGAAAGCAAATAAGCATATTTCCCCAAATGTCAAAGTATCCCTTTAGATAAACTACAGACACGTATCAAATTACAGGGGAAAACAGAATAAATGGGTTCAGAAACATAACAAACACAGATGCCTCCAACAAGCTCATGAGGAGTCACTCAATGATTTGAATATGAAAATGCTGTGAGTCATGTTACACTCACCAGATTTCAACCCAACAAAACATCTGTGGAATTTTTTTTTGATCAAAACACCAAATGAGGGAATTTCTTTTGGAAAAATCGTGTCCAATCACAGCAGTCATTTTGGTTTTTCCTTTAATTTGTCATTCATCTTTTTATTGACCCCTTTCATCACAGGTGCTATGAACAACAGCATCCACGAAATGTCATGTTATTTTACACAAATTAACAAGGTTACTATAAAAGTGACACTACTTATAAACTAACTTATAAATCTATCCCCACCCCTTGTTTTCTTCTTCCTAATCCACCTTTTCCTTGTCTTTCTCCTCCTCCTGACCCTGATCTGTACCTTTCAGCACGGTGAGCATGGTCCTCTGGCTGAAGGCGTTGTCATTGAGGAACACGTCACAGATGTAGAGGCCGCCATCTTTTATCCCAGGGGTGAGTAGAAAAGAGAAGCTCCCGGTCTCTGCGTTGTAAGGTGCGCCTGCAAGCTGAAGTCTCTTGCTTTGCTCGGCCAACAAGATGGAACCCTTCCAGCGGTTGTACTGGTAGACTAGCTTCATATTATTCTGTCGCCTGGTGTCTGGAGGTTGCCAGTGCAGCAGGACATAGTCCCCCTGGACAATGGGACAAGTCAGGATGAAGAATGCCTGATCTTGAGCGGCCGTGGAGATCATAGGGCCTGCAGGCAAGAAAGGAGGAGCTAAGACTAGAGAATCTAGCATGATAAAATTGACAGGCAGAAGTGAGGAAGACGGAGTAGAGACAGAAATGAAGACATAACAGTGCAAGCAGACATATCGGCAGGGAATTCAGGATAAAAAGTGGCTGAATGAAGAGTGAGGTGAAGAGTAAACTAAATAGTAATAGAGTGGGGAAATGGAGATAGGGGACAAATTCCTACAACAATAGGGATTACGTTCTTATATGCTGAGAGTTACTTATTCAGCACGGTCTTGCATTCTGCTCTGCCTGATTAGCAAGCTGCTGACACAGGACTTTCAGACTGCTTGTGTTACAAAGTCACTCACCATGTGTTACATTGGTGAATGAGGCCACTTTTTCAGCTGTGGAGAGAAGGGAAGGAAGAGAGGGAGGGGGGAAAAAACAAAAAGCAAATAATGAATAATACATAAATGTAGCAATATTCACTGGAGGACTGGCTGAATTTTAGTGCAGATCAACAGTAGGCTTTTGAATCTTGAAACTGCTCTGTAAATGTAAATACTTTGAAGAACTGTAGCTACAGGATGCTTAAATAAATAATGCTGCTGCTGGAGTTTCTGGCACTGATGCCCACTCACACCATCAACAAAAGCAACAACAAATGCGTTCTATTCCTCAATGCTTTAGCTTTTCTCTCTTTCAAATCACTCTCACCATCTACAGTCACATCCACGTTGAAGGGGAAAAGAGTCTTGCTGCTGTTACCCCACGGGTGTACCATACAGACATAGGCCCCGCTGTCACTGGTCTGGACCTGTGGCAGTTTGGCCACTGTGCCTGTGTTTGGCTTTTTCTCGCTCTTCATGGAAACGCCGCCAGGTGCGGCCCAGGTGATCTTGGTGATGGCAAAGTCAGGATTAACACTGGCAATCAGCCGCAGGGTGCTGTACTGAGGAATGGGTGCAGCGGGGATAACAGTGACTGGAGATGAGGGAGGACACAGGAAATCAGGGGTGGAAGGGGTATTAAAATGTTTTACTCAAGTAAAAGTTTCAAGAGCTGATCATATGATTTTTATGTGAAGTATGAATCATCAGAGTAACTAATAGCTTTTGCTGTCAAATGAATGTAGTGCCGTAAGACGTATACTATTTCCTTCTGAAATGTACTGGAGTTGAAGTATAAAGTAGCATAAAATAGTACAAGTACCTCAGAACTGCACTTAAAATGCACTACTTGAGTAAATGTACTTGGTTAATTTTCACCACTGCAGGAAATACAAATTAAGTGTGACTGAGGCAAAGGTAATTTAGCAATCAAGCAAATCATTTGTTATTAGTTATGTAACATTTCATAAAAGCATATATTTAAGACTTAAACAAATGGAAAAAAAGAAATATCAAAGATGCAAAGTACATACACATTACTAAAATAACTAATGTGTGTGAAATAAATAATATATAAATATTAATCTACACTAAATCTTTACAAACTGTAAAGACTGTTATTTATGGAGTTGAGACATTCCTGTGGGATACAGGTGGTGTATGAACCTCACGTATAACCTGTTGATTTTCTACCTGTAAGGATAGCTAAGAGGATAATCCTGCTCTTTAGTTTCCTCTCTTGTTGTTTTATCAAGCATGAGTAGAGACCGCTGTCCTCCATTTTGGGAAGAAAGAACAGAGAAAAAATCCCCGTCTCTTGAAAGTTAGGGTCAGTCAATCGCATGGATGCCTTCGAAGCACCACCAGAGAACTCTTTACTTTCGCTGGCTGAGAGAACCAGTTTCCATTCATCCGCACCAAGTGACTTCACCATCCAGTTAATGGACACGGCACCCCTCACTGTTGAAGTACAGAACAAGGTGGTAGGCATGCCCTCTCTAGTCACAACAACATCGTCCCAGTCTGAGAGAGAGAGGACAGAAAAGTTTGCAATTATAACAAGTGAATTATTCAAGCAGGTATTTACGAATGCCTTGAAATAAATAAAAAATGCTGATGTCTGTTTTTTTCTGATATGTTCTAATGGGTTCATGTTTCATGTCTGTCTTAAAACAATACTCACATGCACACATGTACATTAAGAAAGTATTTGGTCTATGTAATTGTTCCTTCTGTCCATACTGGCCACACACAGTTTAGATGATGAGGGACAAAATTCCTATTTCTGTGTGAAAATGACTTTTAGAGTTTTGCTTCAGCAGTCAGAGTCAAATCTAATCTAATCTTCCAGAGTGACAGTCTTATAGTGCCAAATTCCCTCTTTTTACCTGGATAGTGTTTCTTTGCAGACCTGCGGCAGATGGCCAGTAACTACTAGAAATACATTACTTTGGAAGATAATGACTTGATTTATCTAAAACAGAATACTTACGCAGAATTTCAGCTCCAAATGCGTTACACAGAAAGAATACTGTGGAGTTTGTCTTGCATTGAAATCGCTTAGGAAAGGGATCTCTTTGCAGCCAGTATGGACAGGAACAATTACACCTGCTGATAACTTCAACTATCTGTACGGTAAGGGTATCACAAGCTGTTCTTGACTTCATAGTTCTCAAACTGACCACCTGGGATACGGAGGAACTCTGTTTATGCATGGCTCATCATTTACCTTCAGTCAGGTTCATCCATGTTTGCACTCTAAAAGCAACATTAGCTGGAAAATGTAGACTCCTTTCCCAGCAAGATCCGTTATAAGCGAAGTAAAAATATATTTCTAAAGATCAGAGAAAGCATTTCATACCTGTGATTCCAAACTGAGAGGAAGACACCGCAAAGGAAGAAACAAGAAGAAAGGTGAGAAATCCAGACTCCATCACACATTGAATGAAAAGGAAAAAAACTCTGTCACTGCACCAGCTGTCTTTTCAACGCTGTGACCTTTTGAGGTACGCTCCAGAACACCAAGTATTGTTCACTTTTCCTGCAATATTACTGGTGTCCCTGACTGACATGTTAACAAGTTTGCTGTACATCTTTCAGCCCAACAGGATGTGGCACGACCAACACTGGGATAATCAACAGGAAGAGACTGTCCTTATTGCCGTCATATGTGTGTGTTTGAGGCAGATAAACTGTGTATACTGATATTACCATAACCCCACACAAGCCTTACACCATAATGTAGGCCTCCAATGTTTTACAACACTTTGCAGCTAAACTTCTGAGCAATTACATGCAGAAGTTCTGGCCTTAAGATTTAGTTTGACAAAAAGAATGAGCATGTACTCATGTGTATCACAATGTGTGCGTGAAACAGAGAAAATGATAAGAATAGCAGAAAGCAAGGGATCGAGGGAGATGAAAAAGCGAGAAATAAAGAGTTTGGGTTAGTGTGGGTGCACAGCAACCCCTAGGCTACATGTCTTTACATCCCATAAATGTCTTTAATTAAGCTAAAGGTATTATCAGCTCCTCTGAGCACTATTACAGATTTTTCCATAATTACCATTGGGTGAATGGGGGCGGTGAAGAGAGATAGAGAAAGAGAGGGAGAGGGAGAGAAAGCAGATACGTATTGTGGGTGTCTAATGACAGCGAAAGAGGAAGGGGGAAAAAAGAGAGCAGCAAGAGGGAGAAATGTGGAGGGAGAGGTACTCAGACAGAATGAGAAAACCCTGGGAGAGGAGAAGTGTGAGAGAGTGTTGCAAAAGAACAGAGACAGTGTGACTTCAAAGAAGCCTATGGCTGCTGTCACAGAGCACGGTGCTGATCCGGTGCCCCCTCCTCTATGGGTAAATAATCACCATAAGCCCTGGCTCTGTCTAATGAATCCACTGCCAATGAGCTAATATCTGTTAACTACGCGCTTCATTATCACTGCCACAGACCCCCGGAGAGCACGAAGATGGAGGACGGGATGAATAGCAGCAAGGAGTGAAGGACAAGTGGACAAAGGAAATCGAATGACACGGGAAGAGGGAGAGAGAGAGAGGGGGGGGGAGAGAGGAAGAGAAGGGGGGAGAAATGAGGAGAAAAGAGGAAAGTGAGGGTGTAAGGGGTGTGAAATGGCAGCAAGAAAAAAAAGAGATGAGGTACAGTATAAGTAAAGGGGGTGGTAGATGGAAAGTGGTAGGTGTGAAGGTCGATTTTGTAGGGGTATGAAAAGTGGATGAGAATGGGAAGGAAAAGGAAGGAAATCCTCCATTTGATGGCCACTTTCTTTAAAGCTCCTTATTCTACCGTGAATGCATACGATTAAGTGGTAGCAGCGGCCGCATGGGTGGTCCCTGCACACTCGCTCTGACTGGGTTGGTGCTCAAACATTCAGCTATATGCAGGGCCAAAAGACGGCTGCAAATTAAAATTCAACAACGCAAAGTACAAGCAGCATTTAAAACCCACAGATGCTTTGTTTTGCTTTCGCAGCAGTCTGTGGATTTTAGGACTGGCAAGGAGTAGAAGTCTCTCTTTGAAGACACAAATCTCAAAAAGAAGAACATATTTCAACTGTTCATTGGTTTTTCTGGTGTGCAGAACATCGTTTGACCTCTGATTGTTATCGGAACTCACACCTCAAAAATATACTGTCTGAAAATAAGAGGGTGACACCGGAAGGGAATTTGGAAATGGAACAGAAGGAACCGAGCAGCACGGTTTGTGGGACTCGTGAAGATGTAATTACATTGGCTGTAAAACACTTGGGTATAGGGATTAAACCTAAACCAGATAATGCCTTCGCTATGCTAGTATGCACCCCGCTCCAGAGGAAAATAGGGCAAAATGAATTGTAAGTCACTCTGTGGAAGAAAACAAATTTCTCATCAACAGAGTCTGCTGGAGTCTGCAAATAGACACATGAGAAGCTCTCTCCTCTTGATTTGATTTTGCTGACTGCCACTGGATTTGTTTTTTCTTTTTTTTGTGTGTGTTTTTTCCCCCTCTCCATTAATACATGTTTATTGATTTTGGCATCTTGTGTGCTGGAGTTTACATGAGCTAATCTCACTCCTGTGTGCAGAAACGAACAGCAGAGGGCGGAAGAATCATCTGCTTCCACGCACCTCACCACTATATCAAACTGTCTGACTTGGATACATTGTGTTGTAACTTGTTGTGTCTTTTAGGTTGAATGCATCCTTTCTGTAGATACTATGTACAGGCCTTGCTGGTAATTTAATTACTTTAGTTACTTTGAGGCGAAATGTTGGGTATGGATGAACGGAACTGATACTTACCAGCTACTAGAGCTTGTAAAATGTAGGCTTGTTATATTCCTGGATGTGACTTTTACTATTTGGGATCATTTGTATTTCCCGTGCATGGCAGGAATCAGGCAATCTGATGGCCTCGTCATTTTGAGGCCACCTTTGTGCATGTTTTGTTTTCCAAGGATAACTGCTTTCATCGATTTCAACAAGTTGCACCCAGAGCACCCTCCCCCCGCCCCCTCCTGCCGCCTCGGGTCCTAATTGGGTTTTGGGAAGCGGCGCTGTGACGCCTCTCATCCTGATGACATCACCCAGTCAGTCACACACAGTCGGACAGGCGCGCGCTCAGAGGAACTAGTTGTTGGAGTAGAGAGAGAGAGAGAGAGAGAGGGAGGGAGAGCGCCGCAGCACTTCATTACATCCAGAGCACCCGCGGGAGGAAATATTCACCTGTGCGCTGCCAGGACGAATTCACAAGGATTTCCATTAATTTTGAGCAGACTCCGTCTTAAAGGCGCAGTGAGGGACGCAAAGAAGAATCTCTGCCGGACCCCCTCGTCTGTCCTGTAGCCGAACAAGTTTTTTTTTGTTGTTGTTGCCTTGATTGAGTGAGGTTTTACACACTGAAAGTTACCCGTATCGATTTCGATTTTTATTTCTTTTCGATTTCGGAGAGACAGCGCGCCTGGTTTCATAAAGAGGACCCGTAATCGACCATGGCGAGACATGACGCCCGAAATTGGCACTACTGCTCAACGATGATCGGACTGCTCTGCCTGGTCTCGTCGATACTTATTCAACACGGTAAGACATGACCACTCATAAAAACTTAACAGTGTCCGGCTCCCTTCTCAGCAGCACACATGCCTTTTCTTCTTCTTCTTCTTCTCTGAGCTTTAATAATTTAAGAGGGGATAAATTTAAACCTGAGTACCACCTGTCAGGGCGGTGACAGGAGCAGAACATCGAGCAGGTGATTTCCTCACTCGCTGTAAACTACTGAGGGGTTTTTAGCTTTAACCCTTAACATTTCTACGAATAAAAAAAAAAAAGAGATACTTTGCGCCGATATCTCCCCTCTCCGCTCTTTTCTCCCCCCTCCCCCCTCCCCCCTCCCGTGTTTTCGGTGCTGAAAACGAACCATCGATCGCTCTTTGACCGGAGTTTCGGTCGATGACTCAACGCCATGTTTAGTTCTCTAAGGTGTGGCTCTGTGGAGGTGTTGTCGCCAGGTGCATTCCGGCCTCTACGGTAGCGTCCTCTTTAAACCGAGTCGCCGTTCAAGTGTGTCCTTGGTACCCTTTACCCTAAAGTCAGCCTTCTTCTCCTCAACGCCCCCCCTTCCCCCCCCTAGTCTTCCCTCTGTCCGCACATCATCCTTCATTAGTAACAGTTCAGTTGAGAAAAATGGGCTTGGAAACTTAATGTACACAGAGTAAGAGGGGGCGTCACAACTGAAACTTCATCGTGTTTCCTCTGGCTTTTAGTCTGGCTTCCTTCTTTCAGTTTTCCTCCAGTAGGGACGTGGGGCCTCCGTAATAAGTTAGTTAAAAACGGTAACTGGCCACCTCTGCCTCCATGGCAACCTGGTTATATTATATACAAGTTAAAAATTCATGTGTTTTCCGGTCTACTTGAGGTACAGGTACCACTAACCACTGCCACAATGTGTAGGCCGACACAATGAGAGAAAACATTCCTGGCATGCAGTTAACTTATTAACATATGAATGTGTGTGGCATGAAACCAGTTCAACATTTTTTTTTTTCTTCTGTTCCCCGGCTAGGACAGCTATTTGTTTTGTGCCGTAATTGGGGCAAGAATGTAGGGCTGGATCCAACGTCACAGGTTACATTTTCAGCAGAGTAATGTAGTTGATCGTTGTGTTTAAGTCATAAGCACAGTCTCTCTTCTGCCTTACTCATGCAGTGGACCTTTTTTTGTCAAACTTCATTTTACAGAACACGAAGTGCTCTTAGGGGAGGGAGACAAGTGAAGGGAGGGGGGACAAAACAAGAGGTTTTCCATATTTATGAGCAAGGGAAAAAATGCAAGAAGAAACACCGTTTCTAGTTTTCTTTCATTTAAGTCGGTTTTTCAAAGCATACCCCTGACTTCATTTTGGGCAATCGTTAAGCTGTACAACTTAAGCTACAACTGCAAAGAGCTGCAACTTTTCGCTTGTCTACTTAGCATTTTTAGTTCGCTTATTTCCTCTCAGGCTCTGACAGCAACCACTTACCTCCACCTTCCTTCCTCTGTCTGAGAGTGAGAGAAGTGATTTAATTCTCTGCAAAGTTTTCCGTTTAATGCGGCCTAGCTGTAATGTATAAATTCAACATTGATGGGGTTTTAATCAAGGTAGGCTTCTGTATTTTTTTTTTTAAACTACAGAAGCTACAGTTATTAAAAAACTTAATCGAAGCTGGCAGGTGGGGGTCCAGTTTAAGCTCTGAAATTACACTATAATACCACCCCCACCCCCCAAGTCAAGGTTGTGAGGGACCATGGATGTGGGTCAGAAAGGCTTGGCCCATTACCATGGAGATGTTTTTATTGGAAGAGGGGTGGGCTTACGTGAGGGGAGTTGGTGGGTGGGGGTTCACGAGGCTATGGCAGCATTGTCTTTATGGCTGAGTAAGCCGTGTGCGTGCAGGGGGTGGCCGGCTGGGTGGCTGCCTGAGAAACGGGTGGGTTTGCAGGGTCGGGGCCGGGGTAGAGCGCTGCTTCCTTCTCTGCCCAAAAATTAAGCAATGTTTGCTGGTTTGTGTACCTGAAAGCCTCCTGCAACTCCAATTCCGATGCAAAGCTCCTCTTGATGCTTCACCCTGCTGCAGTGCGCCGGGTTTGTAGCCGGAGTTTCGGGATTGGCTCGAAAACTAAACGGCCAGCGACTGATTAAGACAGGCAACGCCCCACCTCCCCTCTTTCCCACCCGCCACTTGAAACCTTCCTCTCTCCCGCCATCCCTCGCTCCCTCCCCCACCCCTGCTGTAGAGTACATACAAGGGCCTTGTTCTTGTCTCTTTTTTTATTTTCAGCTATCTTTCATTCTCTCTTGTCCAGTGCTTTTGTTTGAGTGGCGGTAGTCGTTGTTTTATTCAGATGGCCTTCCTCCCCCATCTCCCGGCCCCTCTTTGGTCTGAAGGCCATGCTGTTTATGACGGGAACAACATGCAGACAGACGCGAAGATAAACCACACGTGACCTCAACATGGCCTGTCACCATGGCTGTAGGATTTCTTGTCAGCCAGAGCTGCATTGGCTCTTCTTAATTCTCTCTTATTTTCATTCGACATAGTCATACCATGCTGGCAAATGTCCAGCTTTTTCACAACACCCGGTCCTCCCACATGTATCTCTAACTCTGATGAAGTGATGTTTCTTTTGGCAGTCCTTCTTGTGCAACAGCTCCAACTATTAGCCTTTTCCCTCCACATGGAGAGATTCTGTTTGAACAGTGTAATCCCGGACCATTCATCATTACAACAGAGACAAAGCATTACACACTGTCTATTAAGAGGAATGTAGTTGATGGATCGTGACTGGTGGGGGGGGGGGGGGGGGGGGGGG